>JAJOZX010015043.1:0-5000 GCA_023014485.1 Bathynomus jamesi | reverse complement strand
TAAGTAAATTCCAATAACTTCCCTTTTTTTTATTTATTCATACAGAATGCAGTGTTTATACTCAATTTAAATTATGTTTATCCTTTCTTAGTTTTTTATTTTTTAATGAGTAACTAAATTTAGAATTTGTAAAGAAACGCATGAAGTGATAATTGAAAACCAAGAGAAGTGTGCTAATGATATATATATAGTGTGTGTATAGTATACGACATTAATATTATTTACTTGAAGTCCTCTATTGTTAATAGTAGTTATCTCTTTTTAATTGTATTTTGGACCTAAAAAGGTCCTTAATTGGTGGTGAAATCGATTGACGACGACGAGTCGAATCCGTAGAAGAAAAAGAAGATGTCGGGTAGGATTGTGAACCTTATTTAACCGCCAAATCCGTACAAAGTACGTCCTTGACGTTTCAAGGCATACACCACATCCATGGCGGTGACGGGCTTTCTCTTGGCGTGTTCAGTGTAGGTTACTGCATCTTGATCACATTTTCGAGGAATACTTTAAGTACTCCTCTGGTTTCTTCGTAAATGAGTCCAGAAATACGTTTGACGCCTCCACGTCGAGCTAGACGACGGATAGCAGGTTTGGTGATCCCCTGGATATTATCACGAAGAACCTTCGATGACGTTTAGCACCACCTTTTCCAATCCTTTTCCTCCTTGCCTCTTCCAGTCATTGTTGTAGCGGACGAACGAAGTTGGTTGAAACATAAACAAACTTAACTCGCAAATTGAAAAATACACACAGCGCAGCTTCCACATCGGTTTTATATAATAGAAGAAGCAGCTGGTAAAGTAGTGTCCATTTATTTTTCTAAATTTTCTCTTTTAATCTTAAGACTAATGCGTAGTATTAGTATTTATTTATTATGTATGAACGTTAGTAATAGATTGTTTAATTTTATTAAATAATTGTTAAAAATGATTAAAATTAAATAATTTTAGAAATGGTTAAATTATTAAATAATTTCAACCAGTTGCTTTGGGAAAGGCGTGAAACCCGTGTGTTACACCGTACGAGCGTGTATATAATGCAGCTAAAAGGGTGGGCCTAGTTTATTTCGTTTCGTCTTCGCAGAAATAGTCAAGGAAGAATGGCTCGTACAAAGCAAACTGCCCGTAAATCGACGGGAGGAAAGGCCCCTCGCAAACAGCTTGCCACTAAGGCGGCTCGCAAGTCTGCTCCCGCTACTGGTGGAGTTAAGAAGCCCATAGATACCGTCCGGCACTGTAGCCCTTCGTGAGATCAGCGCTACCAAAAGAGTACTGAACTGCTGATCAGGAAACTGCCGTTCCAACGTCTCGTCCGAGAAATCGCTCAAGACTTCAAGACTGACCTCCGATTTCAGTCATCGGCTGTGATGCCCTTCAGGAAGCTTCCGAGGCTTACCTCGTTGGTCTCTTTGAAGATACAAACTTGTGCGCCATTCACGCCAAAAGAGGTTACCATCATGCCAAAAGACATTCAGTTGGCAAGAAGAATTCGAGGGGAAAGAGCTTAATTAATAAGTTTATCAGTTATCCAAGCTTTTTCCTTGTACTCGAAAAAATTTACTTATCGCTAATAATAAGGCCCTTTTAAGGGCCAAACTTTATTAAAAAGAGATAATTAAGTTGAACAACAGAAATACTACTTAATTTTAAATAACAGTTTGACACCAAAAAAAAAAAAAACGAAGGAAGTGCTTGCAGTTATAAAAGTTTGCCTATGTTTGAAGATATATATATATATATATATTATATATATGAGAATGAGACCCCCTTTTTTTTTAATAAAATAAATTTTGAATGTATATATATATATATATATATATATATATATATATATATAACATGAATGAGACAGATCGCTTTTTTTTTTAAAATCAATTTTTGAATGAAGGTGCTGGGTGTTATAAAAGTTTGTCTAACTATATATATATCTATATATAAAACGAATGAGATATCCCTTTGCTTTATGCCATAATTTTTTTAAAAAAATAAATCGTCAAGGCATGAGCTGTTTCATATTATAATATATATATATATATACACACACACACATGAAAAATCACGTGAATAAACAATTAATATTAATAATTATTATCCCTTTTAAAGAAAATGTGGCTCCAGTAGGAGCCTTATTATAGTGATGATGATACACCTTTACTTCTTTTCAGTTTTCTTTGGTAGAAGAACGGCTTGAATGTTAGGGCAGCACACCTCCCTGAGCGATGGTGACCCCTGAAGGAGTTTGTTTAACTCTTCATCGTTGCGGATTGCGAGCTGTAGATGACGTGGAATATATACGAGACTTCTTGTTATCCCGAGCGGCGTTGCCAGCCATTCGAGAACTTCAGCAGCTAAATATTCCATAACTGCAGCGAGGTAAACCGGAGCTCCAGCACCAACACGCTCAGCATAGTTCCTTTTCTTAGTAGACGATGAATTCTACCGACGGGGAACTGAAGACCAGCTCTACTCGAGCGTGTCTTCGATTTTCCCTTAACTTTGCCACCCTTGCCGCGACCAGACATATTGACGAGAAAGCGCTGTTGTTACGAACAGAAATAATTATCGAGAGGCTTTTTCGCTCAACGCTCAACGATCTGAAAAGTTTGGAAGTAGGAGAAAAGGTTGGTTTTGATACACTTTAGTAGTGGTAGAAATAAGTTCGAAAATGAAATAAAGTAGTAGTTTAAAGATTCCAGGTTGTCTGGAGCTCTCTGTCTTCAGTACTTATTATTCTAGATTAGTGTGCCGGTGGGCACTGTGATTTTACGTCAATTTTAAACATATTTGGTCTTGGTGGTATTTGAGTTTGTTTTTTACTGCTTTTGAATTGTATATTTATAGTTCTTTGCATTTCGTCATCAAACTGTATTTTTTCTAATAGCTGTGGAGGGATTTCCTCTTCTATCTTGTCCCTATTTTGACTGCCCGATTATGTAGGACAACATTAATCGGGTCTAAATCTGCTTGCGCGTGAAGATGCCTTTGTTTTCTGCCGATCAGTTCTGAATTTATCTGTTATGTAGAGGGCCCCTTTGTTTTGTACCCTTTGCATTTTACGTATCTGATTGTTTTTGCCACATGTAGTGGGACGGTTGGGTACAAAAGTACTGATCGGACTAATGCGAGGTAGAGCTTTCTTTTGTTAGCTTTGTTGAGGCCTCTAAATCTGTATAATTTGCTCATGCTGGCATTTGCGCTGTTACTCTCTCAGTGTAGTGTTTGACGTAGCTCGTTCTCGTTTTTAGGCCTAACATTTTGCCTTCTGCGGAGTACTCATACAGTTCTCCGTATACTTCGAGATCCCCCGTTTTTTTTTCTCCCTATTGGGACGACCGTAAATTTAGCCCTATTCGTTTCTTATCTTCCATCTTTTTTCGAATTCGTTTATGTTCCTGATCTCTCTCGCTGTGTTTTGTGCGATCATTTGGGGGGACTTTGAGACGCAAGGGACTATCTGTGTTATATCATCTGCATACACTATATTTATTGTGTCATTTCCTACCGGTTCTGGCAGGTCAGACGTGTATAGTGCATACAGTATAGGGCTCAGACAGCCGCCTTGCGGGACACCTGCCTTTAGGGCAAATTGTTGACCTTGGTACCCTCCGATGTTTATAACGGCTTTTCGGTCCATGAGGTAGTCACAAAGAATACGTTCGAGTATGGGGTTAATATTCAATCGCAGAATCTTGCATTGCAGCCCCGTTATCCATACTTTGTCGAATGCTTTCTGTACGTCTCGGAGAACTATATCTATCGATTGGCCTTTTGCTTTAGCCGTAGCTATTTTCTTTTTCGCTTCTCGGGAAATTTTTCTTACATAGTCAACAATTGTACAGAGTTCGAACGTAATACCCCAATAGTTATATAAGGCGGCGAAAATTGTCGCAGAAAGATAATATTTGCATTTGAAAAGGAAATTTTTCAGAGAGCGAGTGCTATTTGCTGTCTTTTTAATTTCTTCAAGCGTTGCATCCATCCTCTTTCTATCATGGCCGAAGGCGTCGGAAAGGCGGCTAAAAAGCTGGAAAAGCGCAGAAGTCTATTTCTAAAGGGGATAAGAAGAAGCGAAAGAAGAAAGGAGAGTTACAGTATCTACATCTACAAAGTTTTGAAACAAGTGCTCCAGACACTGGCATTTCTTCGAAAGCCATTCGATCAGAATTCTTTCGTGAATGATATTTTCGAAAGAATCGCTGCGAAGCTTCTCGTCTGGCTCACTACAACAAAGAGGTCTACTAACTCCCGAGAGATCCAAACTGCCGTGAGGCTCCTGCTTCCTGGAGAGCTTGCTAAGCACGCTGTATCGGAAGGAACCAAAGCGGGTACTAAGTACACATCGTCTAAATAAGCGCCATGCGTTATTCCTCCTGTGAAGCAAATGTGAGAAGACAACGAAAAAAATATTTATATATCACACTTGCACAAACAAACTCGGCTCCATTTGGGGCCACATTTCTTTTGAAGAAAGAGATAATACAAATATTTTAATTTCAAGCATTATTTATGCCTATTATAATAATAATAATAATACGATGGAAATTCATGATCAGATTCTAATTTTATATAGTGTGTATACTTCACAAATTTCATTTATTTCTACGATATGATGATGTCGTGTCGGAGAGAAATGTTTCCAACTTTCATTATCCATCCCTAAAACCCACATACTGCAGCTCATTATAGTTTTCATTTCACTATCATGTATTCTTTTTAACGTGCATACTGAATAATATATATATATATATATATATATATATATATATTATATTATATAATATATATATATATACACGAGTCACACGCACGCGCGCACGCATTTATGAAAGCATTATTATATTCCTATTATGATGTAATAATAAAAAAATACGATGAAATTCATGATCAGATTTCTATTTTATATAGGTTTTAGAGAGGCACTTCTCCAAAAAAATTGAAACAATTTTTTTTGTATACTTCACAAATTTCATTATTTCTACGATATGATGATGTCGGAGAGAG
>JAJOZX010015042.1:0-85177 GCA_023014485.1 Bathynomus jamesi | reverse complement strand
AGAATGTGACAAGACTACCACGACCTTTACTTTGTGCCTTCTTTGTTTTTCCAATCTTTCACATCGTTGTTCAGACTTTCCTTCACCATGGAACACATGAGAAGCCATAATAGGATCATATTGGCCATCAACTGCACAGTAGCCAAGAAATTTCCATGATTTTTTGTTTCATCAGAAGAGATATGCTAACTCATTTCTGTGTCCACGAAAAGAAGAGCTTGTTTACCTAACATCTTTATTATATCTACAACTCTGGCAACAATATTCTCTGCTTTAGTACTTCATCTTTCGCTTCTGCAATGATGCCGCGAAAAAAAACGAGCTAAACCACCATCATTACTACACTGATATATTCCTGAACATTGTTGCTATGTATACCGGTTGATTCATGCTCTGATAAGCACTGGCTAATGCGTCTGTAAATATAATCCTCGCAAAAAGCAGACGGGTTGAGAAGAGGCTGGTGACTCACGCCAAAGCAAAATGAACAATATAGTTATCTATTCTTCTTATTATATGTTAACCAGTGTCGTGAGAAGTGTCACCCATAATTTTCGCTTATATAACTTTACATTAAATGGCAGATCATGATCATGTGGCTGAAGTGGATGCTCTTTGAAAAAAGATTTCAAATCTGTTCGTGCAGGATATTGAAAGAGCTTATCCTGTCTAAATGTTGGTTGATTCTCATCATTATTTAAATCAGCTACTAGATCTTTTTGATTATGTACATTTTTTTTTTTTTTTTTTTTAGTTCAGGAAGAACCGATTGCCTCTATTTAAAGGGCATATCTCAGCGGAAAAACAAAGAAAAGTGAGAGGAAAGACAGAGGAAAAAGAAAGGGTGGAGGGAGGACAGTCGAAGTGGAAAAAAGACCAAGGATGACAAGGACTGCAGGGTCGAGCCCATCTCCTTGGGTGCTAGGCCGGGAGGGCGCACGTGAAAACCTCCAGGAACAAGCACGTACAAACGAGCACAAAGAGCACTCAAGAGCCGAGCTTAGAACCCTTGCGGGGTGATTATGTACATGTACAGGCCCAGGTTCAATTACTGTTATTCTACTAGCTAATTCAGAATCATAAAAATCAGCATCTACAGTCTCAAAAACGTTAGGCATACCTTCATTTTTATGTCCTAGATCTACAGTATCAGCATGAACAGTTGTAGTTGAATTTCTCTGTAAGTCGCTTTCCTCTTTCTGACATGTAGATATAGGTGTTGATATCATAAATGCTGTTATAGGCCTGCACTTTTTGCTGAATCATTTCTTTCTGCTTCTCGTTTATCTTTCCGTTTCTGTGCTCCAGATTTCCGTTTCATGTGTTCCATTTCCTTACCTGAATATAAAAAAAATAAATAAAATTAATAAAGTAATCTGATTTACTAATTGCATTTAATATAATCAAGAACAACAAATTTCAAAACAAATAACAATGCTTGAATTATACTATAATGAATGAATATATGTATTCTGTAACTGTATTGTAATGTAATTGCAATCTTTTCTCAATAGTATTACATGTATTTTCTTATTTATTTTTATATCTATATATATAGCAGCTTCATATAAAATATATACATAACTCTATATATCTTTTATATATGGACATAGAAATGGGTAAAATATAATTATACATATATAACAGCAATAACAAAAATAAGAGACTTACTTTGATAAATTGGAATTGATTTTAATGAAGCAAGTAGGCAACTATTAAATAAACTAATGAAGTTAAAAATGTCACAGTGACAGGCAGGTTGGCAAAACTGTATTTTAGGTACATAAATTTATTAATTTTTGCTACTTTCTAAAAGTTTAAAACCTGCAATAATTTTAACAAATTAAAGAAGTTATTAATACATTTGCCTTTTTATATACTATTAATAAATACAAAAAAAAAAAATACAAACAAATAATTACAAAAATCTAAATAAATTATATCTATTTCATGTAATAGAAATACTGTCAACACCCTCAATTAAGATTCTAGGATATATCTCATCAGGCCCAACTGACTTATGTTTATTTAAACCTTATATATGAGTATAATAGATTGGCTGCCAATTTTTTTTACCTCAGGTCTAGGGGGGCCCATCTGCCACAAGGCAGACTGACAGCCTAGCCAGTCCGCTACTGGAAATACTGATCATACTCAAGGTGGAATACTGCTCGGTCTTAACATCCCCATATTAAAAAGAAGACATTAATCAGCTAGAAGGGATTCAGAGAAGCTTCACAGTCAAGATCAATGGATGCAAAGAACTAAATTACTGGGAAAGGTTACGTGAATTAAACTTATATTCACTGGAAAGAAGAAGAGAGAGGGACACCATTATTTACACTTGGAAAATAATGGAAAAACTAGCCCGTAATCTTACTTTCAACCGTATAACCTCCCCAAACAACAGAGGAAAGTAGAAAAAGAAGAATGTTCGTTTTCTCAAAATAAAAGCTAGTCAGGGAACATCCTCAACTCTGAAGGAAAATACTTTTGTTGTGAGAGGACCAAAACTGTTTAACCAGCTGCCCAAGGAACTAAGGAACACGAATGGCGTTGCGGTGGATATCTTCAAAAGAAGACTACACGGATGGCTCAGAACAATTCCAGATGAGCCGGGAGTACTGGCTATGTGACGTAGACAGCGCAAGAAACCAACTCTTTACTTGTGTAAAAGAGACTCAGAAGCAGTTGTGGACAGAACTTTTCCCTGACAGTGATAAAGAAAAATTAAATATAACTTTTTAATTTTAGTAAATTTTCAGCAAAAACAATTGATTTTCTTAAGTGATATTTACTTCCTTAATGATGAACACACACACACACACACACACACAGATAGATAAACAAAGAACAGCTTTATTGAACGGAAACAAAAGCCGAGGTTTTGTTTCAGATTTTTCCACTTGTGCCAAATTTTGTCTCAAATGTTGACACTTATCGAAAAGTCAACTCTCCCTCCCTCTCCCTCTCAAAACCGGTCACTCCTGCTTCAACGCAGCCTAAGTGGTTCAGTCGTGACATCGCTTCGGCTATCCGAAATAGAAAAGGAGCATATAGGAGGGCGAAGGCCAATCGTTCACACGAGAACACTGAGGCGTATGTCCGCCTGTGTAGGGAAGTGAAGGCGAAGGTTAGGCTAGCGAAGCGCAACGAAGAACTACGGGTGGCAAGCCTCTGCAAGGGGAACCCTGAGTTCTTCAGTTATGTTAATAGTAGAAAGCCCATTAGAAGCATGATAGGTCCATTAAAGGACCCCAGCGGCGTTCTGCGGACCTCCGACGCGGACATCACTAATGTGCTTAATGAGTACTTTGCGGAAGAGTTCACCAGGGAGGACACCCGCGTCATACCCGAGCCAGGCGTCAGGCACGAAGGTGCTGGCCTGGATAGTGTTCGATGTACCGCGACGGTCGTTGCCAATAGAATAGACAAACTGAGCGCGTTTAAGGTTCCTGGGGACCAGTTCTCTCCCCAGAGTGTTGCGGGAGGTGCGCGACCAGGTGGCTCCCCACCTGGCTACAGTCTTCAACAAATCGTCGGAGACGGGCCAGGTGCCTGGTGACGAGGGAAGCCAATGTGACCCCTATCTTTAAAAAAGGGGATCACGAAAGTCCAGGGAACTATCATCCCATTAGTCTCAAGGTAAATAATTATTAGAGGGGATAATAGCGGATAGGATCGTTGACCATTTGGATTCCTACAAGCTGCTTGGGGGACTCCCAACATGGGTTCACACGACATAGGTCGTGTCTCACCAACTTGCTCGAGTTTCTCCACGTCATGTTGAGGGAGTATGATAAGAGTAGGGCGATTGATATACTTTATCTCGACTTTCAGAAAGCCTTTGATAAGGTACCTCACCGCCGGCTAATGGCGAAAGTGCGTGCGCTGGGTATCGGTGGGGAAGTAGGTAGGTGGACTAAAAACTGGCCAAAGAATAGGCGGCAGAGGGTTGTAATTAAAGGGGTTAGTTTCGGGTTGGGTCTCGTCACTAGCGGGGTTCCTCAGGGTTCCGTTTTGGGGCCACTGTTGTTTATCATTTACATAAATGATATCGACGGTGGCATCGTCAGTAGATCGCCAATTCGCTGATGACACCAAGCTTGGGGCCAATGTTGGACGCCCGAAGCGATCGAGCAACTGCGTGCGGACCTAGGTAGGATAGGAGAGTGGTCCGAAAAATGGTAAATGCCGTTTAACTTGGGTAAATGCAAGGTGATGCACATTGGCTACGCCAATCCCAAGTCGGACTACTCAATGTTGGGAAGTCATATCGAGGCGACTGATTTGGAAAAGGACTTGGGTGTGCTAATTAGCAGTGACCTTAAGTTTACCAAACAGTACGTAGAGGTGGAAAAGAAAGCCCAGAAGTTGTTGGGTTATATCAGGAGGCAATTTCGATTTCGGAACAAGGAGTATGTGCTCTCGCTGTACAATTCTCTGGTTCGGCCGTACCTGGAGTATGCTGTGCAGTTCTGGTCGCCCACCCTCATGAAGATATTGAGAGGCTGGAGCGAGTCCAGGCGAGGGTCACAAAGTTAATCCCTTCCCTTAGGCATATGGGCTACAATCGACGCTTACGCGCCCTGAATTTGTTTTCACTGGAAACTCGGAGGCTGCGCGGTCAACTCATCGAGGTTTTCAAGTTCTTACGCGGGTTCAACAATGTCGATTTTAGAAGCATGTTTTCTTTTTTACAGTAGCCACAGGATTGTATGAATTTATTTGCCATTGCCATGCTTCTAATGGTCTGTAAATGATTGTGCACGAAATATTAACCCAAAAGGGATAATTAAGTGAGGTACTTGATTTGACTTTAGAAATGAGGGAGGGAAAGTTTTTTCGTTATTGTGGGGGATGGGGGATGTGGCACGCTGTAGATTTTAACTGAGTGGTGCAGTGCCGGGGATAACTCAGGGATATTGCCTTTAGATGGGCAGTTAGATTTCATCAGAAAAAATGCTGTACAGATTAAGTTGCTTTATTTCAACATACGCAGCCATTTCACCACTTAAAGAGGCATACAACTGTGTACACTGAATATCCACTCAAAAATTGGCACTAATTAAAAAGATTAACTGCAGGATTTTTATTGTAATGAAAAGGTTTATTGGCAGACTATAGTCCATATGACAAATATTATTAATACAATGACAGTTCATATACTAAGGATAGAAATATGAAAATGAAAAAGAAAATGAAAACGTTTATTGGCAAACTATAGTCCATATGACAAATATTATTAACACAAACACAGTTCATATACTAAGGATAGAAATATACACAATTGATTAGAAATAACTGTAATGTCGAAGTTAAGTGGAGCTACAGACAGACGTTTTCGTACCAAGAAGTCCATAGCTTAGAGGATAAATGGCAGGATTCATGGATAGCTTGGATGATCGGGTTGGTTGATTTTTTAATTCTTTGCATTAGACTGTGTTGAGCACGTATTGTTACCTCAGGGAAGCTCGGGACATTGTGGGTAGCAAACATTTGCGAAGCTGAGCATCTCGGGGTAATTTATGTGAGTCTAAAAGACCTGTTGTACAGCAAATTTAGAGTTCTGCCAGAACCTTTTTTATAATTCACTCACAGTTGCTGTCCGTATATATTACTGCAGAAAGTACGAAAGAGAGTGTCTTTAGCTTCACTTGTACAGAATCGAAAGTTCCTTATGGTCATATTCGCTTTAGCACACAGGCTTCGAGATTGTTTTCTTATATCCGAGTCATCACTCAAGGAGCTGGTAATAGTTTGACCCAAATACTTAAACTCTTGTACTTCCTCAATTACTTCACCATTCATTATAAACCTTATATCAGCTGGCTGATTACAGCTTTTAGGATGAAATTGCATAACCTTAGTTTTTGTAACATTAAAAAGAATATCATATTTTTGCGAATACACTTCGCAGACTTTTAGTAGCCGATCCAGACCTTTAACAGAGGGACTTATTAACACCATATCATCGGCATAAACTAAGTTATTTATCCTTGTGTTATCTATACAACATCCCACTGTTGCCTTATTAAGTGAAGCAATTAATCCGTCAATATACACATTAAGCAGCATAGGGGAGAGCAAGGAGCCTTGTCTCACCCGGCAAGAGGAGCCAAAACACTCGAATAGTACAATGTCCCACCTAACAGCGAAAGATTGGTGGGAATACCAAAATTTCAATAAATTTAATATGTACATGGGAACCTTCCTGTCTTCTAGTTTTGCAAATAAAATACTGTGGTTCACCCTATCATATGCCTTACTTATATCTAGGAAACAGCTATAAATAGTTGAATTACTGTCAATGTATTTAGATATTGTTTCTTTAAGTACATAGATACACAGGTCAGTTGAGTGGGACCTTTTAAAGCCAAACTGATTAGGAGATGTCCATAGGAAATCATTTAATTGGCGTAACAAGAGTTTTTCTAGTAGTTTCGATAAGCAGGAAGCGACAGCAATAGGCCTGTAATTATTACTGGACAGAATGTCTCCGTACTTATTTTTGACCAGGGGCAAGATATATACTCTCATGAACTCTGCAGGGATATAGCTATGAGCCAGCATGGCTGATAGGAGCAATGATATATGCAGACATACTACATCATTTGCATATTTTAAGTGCTCATTCGATAAGTCATCTACCCCTGACGCAGAACCAGTCTTTAACTCTTTAATTAACCTCTTTACTTCAGAAAATAAAATCAAAGTATTTTCCCTTGTCCCTCCCATAATCGTTTCGCTGCAATCTATCTTAAGATTAGCCCTACTCACACTGCTAAGAATGTTAGAATAGTGGTTTTTCCACAGCTTTGCAATTTCATCCCCCCGACACCCGATCGATTGTCGGAGGAAGGACATTTTTGACACCCGTTTGATTCTTAACAAATTTCCAACATTTATTATCATTATTTCTACAGAGCTACACTCTAAGGTTAGCCCAGAGAAAGGAAGAGTAGGGGTTAATTAAGTAGCTACGAGCTACATCTACGATCGTGTTAGTCTAATTTTTTTTTTTTTTGCTGGCATCACACACTGGCATGTCACAAGCTGGCATTATTGTCAACAGACTCATCCTCGATCACCACCCCTAGAGCTCCTGTTGCTAATTGTTTTATTATATTAAACAACGTTAATAATTTTAACGAGGGAGAGGGAAAAGGGTGAGGCTGAGAGGGAAAAGGGTGAGGCTGAGAGGGAAAAGGGTGAGGCTGAGAGGGAAAAGGGGGAGGCTGAGAGAAAAGGGGGAGGCTGAGAGGGAAAAGGGGGAGGCTGAGAGGGAAAAGGGGAGGCTGAGAGGGAAAAGGGGAGGCTGAGAGGGAAAAGGGGGATTGTTTTATTATTATATTAAACAACGTTAATATTTTTAAAATGCCTATCTAAACGGTTCTTAAACATATTAACGCTGGTAGAGTTCACGACTGACGCGGGAAGATTATTCCATTTATCAGTTACTTTAAACGTAAAGAAGTTTTTAGCGATATTAGTGATGAAACGTCTGCCACGCAACTTAAATCCGTTATTACGAGTATTATTATTATCGAAAGTGAACAATTTGTCAAAATTTACGTTATCGATGTTATTAACGATTTTGAAAACTTCAATAAGCTCCCCCCTTAATCTCCTAGTTTCGAGTGAATACAGGTCTAACTCTTTAATCCTATCTTCATAAGGCTTGTTGCGCAATGACGGAATCAGTTTCGTGGCACGACGCTGAACCCTTTCTAACCTATCAATATCCTCACGCAAGTACGGGCACCAAAACTGAACGGCATATTCTAAATGAGGCCTGACTAGGGACTTGTAAAGGGGCAATATAATATCCTTCGATTTAAATTCGAAATTACGCGCTATGAAGCCTAACATCCTATTAGCTTTTGCGCAAGACTCCAGGCACTGGTTCCTAACCTTTAAATCCTTAGATACGCGTACGCCTAAATCTACTTCCTCGTCAACGCTCGCTAACTCCCTATCATCCATCGTGTACGTGTAATTATTGTTACGAGAACCTATATGCAAAACTTTACATTTGTCTACGTTAAATTGCATCTGCCACTTATCCACTCCATAATCCTATTTACGTCTTGGAGCCTATTTCTATCGTCCTCGTTAACAACCTTACCGCCTATTTTAGTATCGTCCGCGAATTTTGACACGTTACTAGTCAATCCTACATCTATGTCGTTAATGTAAATTACGAATAGCAATGGGCCTAACACTGAACCCTGTGGGACACCGCTACCTACATCCAACCACCCCGATTCACTACCATTAACTACGACCCTCTGCCTCCTAGCACGAAGCCATTCTTCTAACCAGTTAGCTACCTGACCGCGTATACCGTGCGCTTTGACCTTCGCAATTAATCTCCTATGCGGAACTGTATCGAACGCCTTTTTAAAATCTAAATAAATAACGTCAGCCGCTCTATGCCTATCGTATTCGCGCACTATTTCGTTATAAAATTCTAACAAATTAGTTAAACAAGACCTATGGCGTCGAAACCCATGCTGACTACTATTAATCAAATCTCTACTTTCTAAGTGATCGATGATACGATCCCTAACTACGGATTCCAAAAGTTTACCGACAATTGACGTTAAGCTAATGGGCCTATAATTGCTAGCTACTGCGCGGTCGCCTTTTTTAAAAATAGGCGTGACGTTAGCTAATTTGAAGTCTTCAGGAATAATCCCCGTTTCGAGTGACTGATTAAAAATCTTCGTTAAGGGGCCTACGATAACGTCTTTCAAATCTTTCAAATGTCTGGGATAAAAAGCGTCAGGGCCTGGAGCCTTGCTAACTTTTAGCCTATCGATATAATGCGCAATCTCACCCTCGTAAACAGTTATTTCATCCAAAATAGTCTCGCTACTAAATGGAACGATATCGTCCACGTCGGGGACATTATTTACGTCTTCTACGGTAAAAACTGTCGCAAAAAAGTTATTGAAAATACCCGCCATCGCCTGAGCGTCAGAAGCCAAAGCGCCATTAACATCCACTAGAGGGCCTATGTTATCTTTTATCGGCTTACGATTATTAACGTATTCAAAAAACTTTTTTGGATTATGTTTACTATCCGCAGCTATAAGTATCTCTAAATTACGCTTAGCATTCCTAACTGATCTTTTAACCTGACGTCTAAGCTCGATATATCTATTAAAGTTAGCTGCCGTGCCATTGCGCTTATTAAGTCTATACGCTCTATTACGCTCGTTTATGAACTCGCCTATTTCCCTAGTCCACCACTTGGGCCTACCATGATTTCTAGCGCGCTTGGGCCTACGAGGAATAAACTCCCTTTCAATATTCCTAAAACTTTCTCTAAACGCCACCCAATGCAAATTTGTGTCATTACCCATAAATAAGTTATCCCAGTCCACTACTCTCATCCTATCCGCAAAACTATCAAAATTAGCCCTACGAAAATCAGGGACTTCTATTACGTTACTATCCTTAGTGTTTTCTATCAATAACTTAAACCTAAGAATTTGATGATCACTACATCCTAAACTCTCGCCTACTTCTAAACCTTCGACTATATTCTCGCCGTTCGTCATCACCAAGTCTAAAATATTATCACCGCGCGTTGGTTTGGTAACCATCTGTCGTAAAAAGTTATCTTCCATAAAGTCAATCAATCTCAAACCCTCCTCATTACCAGTAAAAGTATCATAATTAACATTAGGACAGTTAAAATCTCCGACAATTATACTATTCCGATTGTCAATAAAGTTACCAAGTGAGTAAAATCTAGTACCTGTATCGAGGGGTTGAACGGGAGGTCTATAAACAACAACAAAATTAAAACTAATACGACGCGCCCTAACTTCAACACATATCGCATTAACTGCTGCCGGAAAATCTAACAACTTCGATAGCCTTAAGGGAATTACGAATGTACAGCAAAACGCCGCCACCAATCCTATGTAACCTATCATTAGTAAAGAGTTTAAAACCCGGTATATCAAGTTTTCCCAACAAGTCCCGAGTCACGGAATTTAACCAAGTTTCAGTGAGCAACTATATCGTAGTTGTCGGAATAAATTATCGCCTTAAATTAATTTAATTTATTTCTAATACTACGCGCGTTACAATAAAAGACGTTTAAGTTATTTTTTATCACGGACGGGCGTTTTAAAATATTTTTCACGTCGGGCCCGCGTTCCCCGGACCCACAACGTTTAAAGGCGACTTCGACCTGTACAGCTTTCGCACGTTTTCGTCTATTAACCTACCTAGTCTAGCATTACCTATTTCATTAAAATGCACCCCCGTCTTTTATACAAAGGCTAGGATCACTGAATTCGGACCACAGCTTTATGAAGGGTACATTTTCCTCAGCACAAATCTCTCTTAATTTAGCATTCAAAAATATCGTTTTAGACGTAATCCTAAGATCCAAACCGTGCGTAGGGGTAATACCTAGACCTAAAGACCTATCTGACCTCGCCTTTAGGGACCTAATTAACCCCTCATATCTCTCCAAAAGGTCAGGCACTCTCGTATCGGGCCTATACGAGTCGTTGCCCCGTACCATCGTCACTAACATCGAGTGACGGGAGGCAACGTCAATCCTATCCACTTCGTCTCGAACTCTGTCAACCATGGCCCCTTGGAGACAGACCCTCCTCCTCTTGGTTGGATGCCGTTCAACGAACTCTGCGTCCATATGGCGCACTAAAGAATCCTCAATTAAAATAGTTTCCCCCTCATTCACGTCCCTTTCCAAATGGGCGGAAGGGTTCGAAACCTCGATAGGGGGGGGGGGGATTCCTATCACCTAACATACGCGGCCTAGCTCCACCCTTAACTTCTCTAAATCTCTCCCCATCTACTAATCTCGGACTAGCCTTAACCCCTTCTCAACTCTATCCAACCTTCCCGATAAGCTACCTAAACTAGAAACTAGATTATGCACCTCACCCTTCAAATTACGAACGTCTTCAACGTTAGTATTGGTTCGGCTTTCGTCAACCGTAGCCCTACCCCTGCCTTCATCAAGCGTTGCAACTCTTTCCGTTACCTCACGTACACTACGTTTTATTTCAACTATTTCCTCCTTAACTCGCAAAAGAAACAAACTGATCTCTCGGTAACCGCCATAGGACCGCCGTCATAATCTTGAAACTCCGAATACCAACGGTTTACCCCACACCTAACACACGACGCTTTCCGCGACGGCATCGCGCGTTAAAATTAGTTTATAACCAAGTTAAGTTAACTAAGCCGGCACGCAATAAAATCTTCTAAATCGCTAAAAACCACTAATATTCAATTACTTAACTATAACAATGTAAATATAAACGCAAGTATATAAAATTTAAAACTTACCAAAAGTAAAGTTGTTAGCAATATGAAAAAGAAGCAATATCAGAGAGCTTAGGAAATGCATCCATTCAGGCTTCACAGGCTTTTGATGCTCGAATAGACTCTTCTTCCTGTTTACATCGCCTTATGGCCGCCTTATACTGACCCCGACTTCTACACATATTCAAGTATACTGGTCCTAATCTGGGTCTACCATGAAAGCACCACAAATCATAGGCGTCTTTCGATTTCCTCTTCAGGGGGTTCAGGAACAGCAATAAAATCATTTTATCCTTGAATAATCTCAGTATGATAGTTGTAAGATTTAATCAGGGGGCTTCCTGCTTCTCTTAACAGGGATATTATCTTACTATAATATCGATGTATGAGTTTACAGTGAGACTCATTTGAGCAAGGATTATTACAGGCAAGGTGCAAAATTTCTAAATTATTAAAGATGTGACTTTCTGTCTTTGTATTCTATTCTCTGCTGCATATTAACATTGGACCAATCGACGCGATTATTCTTATTTATTGAGTTCTTGTTAAGTCGTGTTGCGCATAAATTGGTAAAGTTAATTAATATTTCTAATGGTCTATGATCAGAAATAAGGAAATCATGAAGAATATGAACGCTAACAATTCGATCCTTTAGATTATTACCAGTGGTACCACTCATATCACTAACGTATGTAAAATTACCACTGGCTACCCCTAGTACATCTACATCACTTATACTTAAATTGGCCGACTCGCACATGTTACCCAATCCTACAAAGAATTCGAGTTTACATGTGCGTTAAAGTCCCCATTATTATACAGTGAGAATATTTGGAGTTATCTGATAGTGACTTAATTTTGTACAGCAAATCAACGTATTCATCTCTAGATTACTGCCGTTGTTATATGGTAAATAGCAGTTTACAATTAATATGCAATCATTGTTCACTTGCAGTGTTGGGCACTAAAGCGTTAATCCGATAACAGTTAATTAACGAAGTTAACTTTTTTTAACGGAAGTTAATTTCCATTTATCGTTATCGGACCAGTTAACTTCCGATAACTCGATATTTAGTCTGTTAAAGTCCGTTAACATGTTAACTGCGAGGAGTCATTCACGGAAGATCACCGCTCCGCGAATGAATTCAAACTGCCATAACTTCAGTTCCCGCCATAATAATTCTCTGGTAAATTAAAATTTAGTTAATGGTTAGTGGTTACAAGGGTTTCAAAACATGTAATCAGTACATTTTTTATTAAAAATAAAAAAAAGTTATTAAGCAAAAAAGTTGCAAAACTTGATAAAAATACAGTTAAATACCTATTTATTGTTGGATTTTGCATAAATAAACATTTTCTATGGGTTTTAAAGCTTTTTTCCTTGATTTTTGTAAATGTTAGTAAAGAAATAGTTATCGTTAACGGATTATCGTTAACTTCCGTTAACTTTGTAGTAAAATTATCGGATTATCGTTATCGGAGTTAAAAATTGGGGTTAACGGATTATCGTTATCGAAGTTAACTTTTTGGTTAACGGTGCCCACCACTGTTCACTTGTAATTCAATGCCTAACAACCTTACATTATCGCCTGTTAAAAATTTCATGTTTTGACAAATATTTCCTTATTAAGAAAGCACCACCACCACCAAAAGGCCTACCGTACATTAATTCATCTGACAAGTCTACTGCCGATGACGCATGGTACATAAAGTCATCATGGATGGTAGAGAGGAATTTTAGCTCTTGCATAGGTAGCCAGTGCTCCTGCAGGAGTATCAAATCTGCACTGTCGCAGATTTTATGAACATCTACAGTTGAATTCCTCACTGACCTTACGTTATATGAGACTATTTTCAACAAGTTATCCGTCAGACAGAGAGAATTTATTAGTAAGATTATTATTTTTTTACACAGTACAACTTTCAGGCATTACCGTTAGGGCACCTAATAATAATAATAATAATAATATAATAATAATAATAATATTTTTGCCTGTTATCAAATCTCGTGGAAAAGTGAATAAACTCCTTAACGATAATACCGTCTGGCCATTGACTCATATTGTACGGGTGGAAATGCGCATTTACACCTTTAATTATTACTTTAAATGAGTTATAATATGGAGATTTCGTGTTCAGTTTATTAACTATCAATATACTGTTCACCAATGACTTCTTCCATCATGTGTCGAATATCGCTTGCCTCGTTCGAGAGCTGAATTCACGACACAAAGAGGGAGAGATTCCCCATCGGTGGCTTCGCCGCGGAGACCGGTTGAGGAAACCTTCGGGAAGGGCGCCTGTTAACAGTTACCCACCCGTCGTCCTCCTCCCTCGATCTCCCTGAGGCAGGGTTCGCCTGCCTGGGGGATGGGTGGCACAACCTTTGGGGGATAGGAGGCCCCTCCCTTACTGTGTGGCTTGGTGAGGGTCTGTTAGCGGTGTTTATAACCTACAATATACAACTGATTAGAAATAATACTGTAATGTCGAAGTTAAGTGGAGCTACACAGACGTTTTTCGTACCAAGAAGTCCATAGCTTAGAAGATAAATGGCAGGACTCATGGATAGCTTGGATGATCGGTTTGGTTGAGTTTTTAATTCTTTGCATTAGACTATATTGAGCACGTCTTGTTACCTCCGGGAAGCTCGGGACATTGTGGATAGCAAACATTTGCGAAGCTGAGCATCTCGGGGTAATTTATGTAAGAGTCTAAAAGACCTGTTGTACAGCAAATTTAGAGTTCTGCCAGAACCTTTTTTATAATTCACCCAGAGTTGCTGTCCGTATATATTACTGCATTAAGTACGAAAAGTGTGTCTTAAACTTCACTTTTACAGAATCGAAAGTTCCTTATGGTCATATTCGCTTTAGCACACAGGTTTCGAGATTGTTTTCTTATAACCGAGTCATCACTCAAGGAGCTGGTAATAGTTTGACCCAAATACTTAAACTCTTGTACTTCCTCAATTACTTCACCATTCATTATAAACCTTATATCAGCTGCTGGTTACAGCTTTTAGGATGAAATTGCATAACCTTAGTTTTTGTAACATTAAAAATATGTTTCTGCGAATACTCTTCGCAGACTTTTAGTAGCCGATCCAGACCTTTAACAGAGGGACTTATTAACACCATATCATCGGCATAAACTAAGTTATTTATCCTTGTGTTATCTATACAACATCCCACTGTTGCCTCGTTAAGTGAAGCAATTAATCCGTCAATATACACATTAAACAGCATAGGGGAGAGCAAGGAGCCTTGTCTCACCCGGCAAGAGGAGCCAAAACGCTCGGATAGTACATTGCCCCACCTAACAGTGAAAGATTGGTGGGAATACCAAATTTCAATAAATTTAATATGTACATGGAAACCTTCCTGTCTTCTAGTTTTGCAAATAAAATATTGTGGTTCACCCTATCATATGCCTTACTTATATCTAAGAAACAGCTATAAATAGTTGAATTACTGTCAATGTATTTAGATATTGTTTCTTTAAGTACATAGATACACAGGTCAGTTGAGTGGGACCTTTTAAAGCCAAACTGATTAGATGATGTCCATAGGAAATCATTTAATCGGAGTAACAAGAGTTTTTCTAGTAGTTTCGATAAGCAGGAAGCGACAGCAATAGGCCTGTAATTATTACTGGACAGAATGTCTCCGTACTTATTTTTGACCAGGGGCAAGATTATACTCTCATGAACTTTGCAGGGATATAGCTATGAGCAAGCATGGCTGATAGGAGCAATGACATATGCAGACATACTACTTCATTTTGCATATTTCAAGTGCTCATTCGATAAGTCATCTACCCCTGACACAGAACCAGTCTTTAACTCTTTAATTAACCTCTAACCTTTAATTAATTCCATTGTAATATTACTTTTATTCGGACTATAAACTAAACACGTGTAACTGTGAACACTGGGTATATATGTGGTGTGTGGGCTCTCTGATTTAATTTATATATTATGTATAGTGTTCCATTGGCCTCCATAGTCACTAGCTCCAGACAACTATCTCTTAACTTACTATGCACCACTTGTACTGTATAATGTTCGTACCTGTTGAGTCTGTAATAAAGTTTGTCACAGTGGTACTCTTTGTGCCACGATGACAAAACAAGCAATTGTCATCAGGTGATAGCCCTGCTATTTTCTTAACCCCATTTATTTTAAAGGCTTGATCTTGCGCAACTCTTATTAACGTTTCTCCATCAAATATCAGCACCCCTCTACTGAGCTACTTCAACAATTTTTCTTTGTCAGTGTACTGCTACTCTTCCAGCTCTGGGATTCTTCTTCCAGGCTTCAATTTATTCTTTAGTGCAATTACTTTCCTAGCTACTTTCGTGGTTTGCCAAATTAAATTAGCTCTATAAATGGGGCATTATATCTGTTTGTAATGCCTCTTATACCTATTATCTTTCCATTCATTCTCTCTCTCCTCTCTCTCTCTCTCTCTCTCATTTCTATACCTTTCCTCGAACTGTTGTAACTTGTATGTTGGCTGGTATATCTTAATTTATTCTAAGATCCTCCTTATAATCATGGACCTTTATTGCAATAGAATCTCTTAGCAGATTTTCCTCCTCTTTGCTGTAAGTTCCATTAGTTTTTGGATTATCACTAACTCATGCCAATTATTGCTATCCTGTGGGCTTGGTCTAGCTGTATATTAAACCCACCCAACCTCTTTCTGCATGACATAAAACTTTGATGTATGCTTGGCTTTTGTACAACTTTATGAGCATACAATAATTTTCTTGGTCTAACTTACTTACCCTTCCCTTGATACCAATCTATTATGCCAAAACTATGTATAAGAGATTACTGTAGTTGCAATGTGTTTATCACTTATTTTATTTCTACTATTTAACTGAGACATCACGATTAACTTCAAATCTTCACATAAATTCCTTTAGTTTTCCTTACACTCTGGTTTACCTTTTTTCTGACTTATCTATTTCTAAATATTTGTATTTGTTTTCCTCTCTTTCCAGAGCTAGTGTTGCACATTTTATCCAGTCCTACTTCCATGCAGATGTCATCCCCAAAATTTTCACCACTTCCACTTGCCTAATTGCTGCTTCTTTATTTGGGTCATCCATAGAGAAAAGATACAGTACATACAGGGGTTAGACAAAATAATATGAACACCCGCCGATTTCACCGGTTATCTTTACGGACTGCTCAGACACAAAGTAAACGGTCAAATGACTGGCAAACCTATTTAAATGCGTAACAGTGTGTGTATACGTCATGTTATAACCCTCACGTTGTTTTTACAGATCTGAGTGAATTATGAATTAGCAGTTATGAAAGACCTGTCAGACTTCCAAAGAGGGCAAATTGTCGGAGCGCGGATGGCTGGTGCATCGGTGACGAAAACCGCTCAGATGTTCAATGTATCCAGAGGAACTGTCTCTATGGTATGTCTGCATACCAAAACCATGGAAAGATAAGCACCGACAAATGCAATAGTGGACGCAAGAGAAGCTGTGTGATCGAGACCGCCGGGTGGTAAAGCGCATTGTGACAAAGAACCATAAGACCACAGCTCCAAAAGTGACTGCAGAGCTTAACCAGCATCTTGCAAGCCCGGTATCGACCAGAACTGTACGTCGCGAGCTCCATGGAGCTGGATACCATGGGAGGGCTGCAATTGCCAAACCCTTCCTTTTGCACATCAACATTGAGTGGCGCAGAAAATGGTGTAATGACCATAAGAATTGGTCAATGGACCGGTGGAAGAATGTAGTCTACTCCGACGAATCCTCCTTTACGCTATTTCCATGTTCCGGTCGAGTTTACGTCTGGAGACAGCCTAAAGATGCTTATGACCCCGACTGCCTGACCCCAACCGTTAAGCATGGAGGCGGATCTGTGATGGTTTGGGCAGCAATATCGTGGAATACTCTTGGCCCAGCTGTAGTACTGCATGGTAGGGTTAACCAGGTCCATCCCATGGCCCAAACGCTGTTTCCCAATGGAAGCGCCGTCTTCCAGGATGATAATGCACCAATCCACACCGCTGGGGTCGTTAAAAACTGGTTTGAAGAGCATGTTAGTGAAGTAGAACGCTTGGATTGGCCTCCACAATCCCCGGATCTTAACATTATCGAGCATCTGTGGTGTCAATTGGAGCAGCAGGTCAGAAGCAGATTCCCACCGCCGGCGTCTTTGGAGGAACTGGAGCAGGGTTTGCTCGAAGAATGGCTCAGGATTCCTCTAGCCACTGTCCAAAAGCTGTATGAATCAATTCCCCGACGCAGTGCAGCTGTTTTTGCCGCTAAAGGAGGACCAACTCCATATTAAGAATAAAAACCGCCATTTATCAAGGTGTTCATATTATTTCGTCTAACACCTGCATATGGGCTTCCCAGTTCTATTGGTTTTCCTTTTTATCCATTTCCTAAGTTATTAATTAGATTACATAATGGATTCATAGCCCTTATGAATAAGTGGTGATATGAAGTCTGCTTTAAATATATTATTTCCATCACTTCAATTACACTTTTGCTATGTTGCAATTCTGCATCTGTTCTTCAGTGCTCATATTTCGTAAATAGTTTCTTATTAAAGGATTGATTTTATAAATTTTTAATACTTCCTTAATCCATGAATGCAGTTCACTGTCATAAGCCTTCTTACAGTGTATCCACATCCTCTTCCAACTTCACTGATTTTTTTTCTACTTTTCTATTATGATCTTTATCAATATCTGGTCCTTTGTTCCGTGAGTCCCCCCTACTGCAGGCTTTTTGCTCCACATTCATTATTTTATTTTCTTCCATATGTTCATACACATGATCAGTCAATTCCCTGGTCAGTATTTTATACATAATTGGAAGACAATCCAATTGGCCTGTATTTGTTGGACAAATACAGGGTGTCTCAATATACATGCAACCCATGTCACTGCTAATAATTCTGCCAATATTAATGTTCTCGTTCTATTTTTTCAGATTTGAAGAGAGGAGACGATAACAACTAATAATTATCAATCAAAATGCCTTGGACAAAGGAGGAAAAATTTTTTTGCGTCACTACTTATTTGGAGACGAAATCATTCAAAACTGTGCAAGCGAAATTTCGCAGGAAGTTCAACTTCAACAATTATCCCCAGAAAAGCCAAATTTATCGTTGGGCACACAATTTCAAGCCACAGGATCAGTAAACAATCTCAACAAGAAAGCAGAAACACCCAGATCTGGCAGGAAGGTGACTGCAAGATCTCTTGACAATGTGAATGCGGTGAGAGATTCTGTCGGAAGGAGTCCGAAAAAGTCAATCCGAAGACGTTGCCAAGATCTGGGTCTTTCACGTGCGTCAGTGCAAAGAATCTTGATCAAGGATCTTCAGCTGTACCCATACAGGATCCAGATCAAGCATAAACTCACACCAGCTGACATGGCAAAACGTGTTGTGATGTGCCGGTGGTTCGAGAACAAGATCGAAGAGGATCCTGACTTTCTTGATGATGTTTGGTTCAGCGACGAAGCACACTTCTTGCTCAGTGGGTATGTCAATAGCAAGAACAATGTGTTCTGGGGCACACAAGCCCCAGACGAGGTGCTTCAGAGGCCCTTGCACTCTGTGCAGGGTGTCAGGGTGATTGACAACTTCGCTCGTCGGCTTCAAGTGTGTCTGCAGCGCAATGGCGGTCATTTGGAACATGTGCTCTAATAAATGTATCCTTTGATCTAGAGACCTCAAATCTTCAGTTTTTAATTGTTGTCATATCAGCTTCCAGGAAATGTAATCTTTTTTGGAGTTTATTTTCTGAGTAATAAATTATTATCATGTCAATGGGTTCCATCTATTTTGAGACACCCGGTACATGTAACGATGGGGTTATTTTACTTACTTTGAAGCATCTAGTCATATGATGGAGGGGGAAGTATGGCTTTATATGGGATCCAAACCACAAGTCACTACATAGTCTAGATGCAGCAGATGGTCTCCCATCCAACTACTAACTCAATGTTGCTTATAACTTTGCTGATCAACAGGAAGCAGTGTTGCAACATTGGATATGATGTAGCTCAAGATATGTCATTCTGAGAAAGGTTAACTCAAAAAGAATTATGAGGTATGAATGTTGGTTCTTTACCTAAATAGACAGACCCAAATCAATGCAATATAAACAATTCATTCTAAAATACCTTACCAAAGGTCTTGCAAGGAACCAAATGAAAAAAATGAAAGGCACTATATTTTCACTGAACAATGTTTATATAGAAATAGTTAAATGAATTGGAAGTTGTCCTCAAAATTAATCTGCCCGAACAAAAGCCTTTATAGTCTGACATATTATGGGTACAGTAATTCCTTGCTTTACAGAAATTCAATTTGTTGCATTATGTGCATGTGTTAACATTGTAGAGTTAAGATTTTGTTCTGTCGGAACATTTCTCCAAATATATAATGGGAATTCAATGCGAAAAAATGATTGAATATATGGAAATCCATTTATGGAAAGATTTTATGGAATGTAACCCATCTGTAAAGTGAGGGATTACTGCACTCATTTTGATACAAAACTATAATGACATCACAAGTAAAATTTAACTAATATTACATATTACTATTTTTATATTACATATGTACAATAATTGAAGAACAATGCAATGATGATAATATAGAGAAAACATTTAATATTGGGTAATTAACCAATGTTTACAAAATATTTCTTTACAGAATCTTCCACCCAACATACACTAAAAAAAAGTGTTCATTGGGCAGAACATTCTGAAAATGAGCATTTGGTAAATGGCCTACACCCTAAACAGAAAGATTGATCTGAGCCAAAAGCAGAGCCTGCCTTAGAGTTTGCAGGGACCCTCCTACTAAAACTCAAAATAGGCCATTATCATCAAATATAAATTTAATCCAAAAAATACAAAGTTATATACAAGAACACTATCATATAATTATAGAAGCATCTTCAGTACAAGTAATGTAATTCTAGTAATGCTAGCAGTAAACAACTGAATGAACTTACAAGCATTATATTTTCTTGATAATCAACAAATTACTATTTCTTTATATTCATAAATTTAGTGTGGGGCACAAAGCAGCTGCATCAGCCTAAGGCTGGCACTGGGGCCAAGCCAATACTCGAAGAACAACTATACAATAGTAAGTCAAGGCAATACTTACTATAATTATTTATATGGAATTATGAAATGTAGGGCCTAATGCTGGCCTAAATATTTCCTACCACCACAATGTGTAATTCCTCAGATTTTGGTGATAACAATTTCTTCCCTTTGGTCATCCATTCAGGATCCATTCCACCCTAATATTTCTTGTTCCCTTATTTAATTAAGAATTCTGTTAGTTGTTCTTTCAGTGATGTTAATTTCTTAAGCTAGAATTTTTGTTTTTTCTGGCCTAGTACTTTATTTTCCTATTAATCTCTGGTGTCATTATTTCTTCCATTTGTTTGATATCCTCACCTCCTCCCCTCACTCTTCTCAATTTGCATCTTCATTGTCATGAATACTCTTCCAGAACTGCTTGACATTTTTGAAGGGATGTTGTAGCTCCAGTTTATCCTTTCTGAACTCCCTGTACAGTTTTGATAGGTCATCTGCAAATATCTTCTTTTTCCTTTTCTCCTCATTTATTCTGAAACATCTCTATGATCTTTTAAACTTTTATACCAACTTCACCTTTTTCTTCAATATACTTTGTGTTATTTGCCTTAGTTTCTATTCTCTCTCTCTCTAATATTCCTTTCTGTCTGTGGTGACCTAGTTTCATTATTGATGAAACTTTCAAAAGCACTTAAAGCTCATTTACTGTGCTGCAGTGTGGAACATATCCCGTATTTAAATGCTTTTTCTCATAAATACTGTTTTTCTCAGTTGCTTTATATTCTTTTATGATTAAGTTTAATGACACAAACTTTTGCCAAGAGTTGGGAAAGTGCCATTAGACTCCAATTTACTCCCAAAGGCACATTTCAAGGTGGTTAAAGTTTCTCAGATTGCATCTGTACTGCCATGTGGATGGTCTACCCGGTATCTGGTCCAGATACTGTGACAAGTTCTATTTAACTACAGGTGTAGTAAAATGTAGTAAAATGTTATGTTCCTTTTCTCTCTGTTCTGTTTATGCCAGTCACTTGGCACACTTACATAAATGATATTTGCTTTTTTTTCCCTTTTATACTTTGATAAAGTCAGACTTCACTGCCCCATTTTTAATCAGTCCTCCTTTTGCAATCACTCTGTCATGAAATATGTCGAGTGTCATTCCTGTAGTTGGGTTGGGGATCATGCTTTCAGGATTGTTCATTAGCTGCTATGCCACTATTTTTACAAATCTTCCAGTGTAGTAAACTACATATTCTGTTTTCTCTTTGTATAGTGGTCACCTGTCAGGAGGGTTTGGCACCCTCATTTCAGGTAGCTGACAATTTGTTTGTTGGTAGAAGAAACAACACTTGTCATTGTTGGAGACCCCTCACTTTTTTAAATCAATTTGTGCAGCAAGTTTGATCTTGTGCTCCTATTATCATCCTCTATCAAATTTCAATTCTTCTTTTTAGCCATTCCATTGACTTATCTTCGTATATGTACTTCTCTTTGTCTATGTAATGCTCATTGATACAAGTTAATCCTGAGCACTCTTTTCAAAATGGTTACTGTTCTCCTTTATACCTCAGTTTGTACTTCACCATTCGCTAAAATCCATGAATGGGGGCACACTGTCAAAAGCATTCTGATTTCTCCATCTTTTCTTACAATCTTCAATTATAGTTTGATTGATTAGAAGCTCATCTTGGTTCTGAGGCATCTTCTTATTCTAGGTAACTGTTCTCTATAAGATAGCTGTATATGTGATCTGCTATTATTGGTCAATAATTTATATGTAGTGGGTAAACAATAGATAGGCCTATACTTTTGGGGAAGGTGAATTCCTTGTGACTTTGGTATTAGAATAATATTCCCTGTCACCCATTCTGGGGCATCTTCCTCACCACTTATCATTTGTTGAAAGAACTGTTTATAATACTTGTGTAGTGGAGTAGTCTGTTTCATCCAAAAGTTTGGGAGCTGGTCTGTTCCTCAACTTTTGAAGTTGGTAAAGCATGCCCATTTTGATCTTAGTTTGTTTTGCATTATGGTGATGTTTTCTATTTGTTGTTTATCTCTATTGACCTGTCTCACTTCCTTTATTAAATCAGCTTCATTCTTGAGTTGCACTACCATGGAAAAGTTGCCTCCAGTAATTAGCCAGGGCATTTTGGTCTGGCAGTTGCTTTACTTTTATTGTGTCTTGTACAGTGGTGGGCACCGTTAACCAAAAAGTTAACTTCGATAACGATAATCTGTTAACCCCAATTTTTAACTCCGATAATGATAATCCGATAATTTTACTACAAAGTTAACGGAAGTTAACGATAATCCATTAACAATAATTATTTCTTTACTAACATTTAAAAAAATCAAGGAAAAAAGCTTTAAAACCTATAGAAAGTGTTTATTTATGCAAAATCCAACAATAAATAGTTATTTAACTGTATTTTTATCAAGTTTTGCAACTTTTTGCTTAATAATTTTATTTTTTTATTTTTAATAAAAAATGTACTGATTACATGTTTTGAAACCCTTGTAACCACTAACCATTAACTAAATTTTAATTTACCAGAGAATTATGGCGGGAACTGAAGTTATGGTGGTTTGAATTCATTCGTGGAGCGGTGATCTTCCGTGAATGACTCCTCGCAGTTAATGTGTTAACGGACTTTAACAGACTAAATATCGAGTTATCGGAAGTTAACTGGTCCGATAACGATAAATGGAAATTAACTTCCATTAATAGTCTATTAAAAAAGTTAACTTCGTTAATTAACTGTTATCGGATTAACGCTTTAGTGCCCAACACTGGTCTTGTATTAGGTTTTTATAAAGAGCAGTTGGGTTCTTTGCAAATAATTGATTTTGTTTTCAGCTTTTTACTTCAGCTCTCTTCTTTATTTGTTGAGCTAATACTTTAATTTAACTTATGAGCTTAAATGCATTCGAAGATGTCATTTCCATGCTGTAGTGTAAGAACAAATATCACATTTAAAAGGTTTTCCTCTTTTTTTGCTTTATATATTCTTTTGACTTTTTTCTTTTCACATTCTGGGGACCCCAACACAGGGTCAAACCAGGTGTTTTTATCTAATGATGCTTCTAAGGGCTCTTTTCAAGATAGTGACACTACCCTGAATTGTTTCCAGTTATATCTCTGGGGCTGTTGGGTTGTTAGGTATCTGTTCTAGTTAAGAATTTAAATTCTTTTTGAGCAACCCAATTGCTCCCATTATCACTGATATTATTTCCATTTCATATAGCAACCAGGTTCTTTTTAGATCATTTTTTAGAGCTTGGTATTTGGTTATCTTTCTCCTTTCTGCTTGGTTTAGTCCATAATAATTGGGGATGCTTATGTGAATAAACTGTCCCTCTCTTTTCTCTCTGTCCCATATTACTATATCAGGGTTCATGGCTCTGTTTTGGATATATCTTCCTGTAGGAATGATTTTGTTGTTATATTAGATGGCGAACACTTTCCACCTCAGCATGACAGAATCTACATCTATCATTATTATCGAGTCCAGCCATTTTTTTAAATGTATTTGTTGGAGTGCAAGATATTAGGCACCCAGTATTAGCTGTTCTCCATCATAGAGCAGAACTCTTCTCTTTAGCCATTCCAATGATCCTTCTTTATAGTATTTTCCAGCCCTTTGGTATTGTTCCCATTCTTCTGCATGTTTGGCTTGTTGTTGTAGGTCAAATTATTTTGTGACTTTTCCTAGCAATTAACATGGCTAGTACTCTTTCAGTGTCTATTTCTTCAGTCATACTATTCCCTCCAAAGTGCTGGGCCAGTTTGGTTATAGAAGTTTGTTGAGTCACTCTTGTGGTGTGGTGTTCATGAACTGGAGCTATTGTAGAGTTAGAATAGCTCCTCAGATACTGCCCAATGCTGATGGACAATGATCAGTGCAGCTAGTTAACCTGTCAATCCATTCCCTCCAAATTTTCTTGGCAGGTACAATCTGGGAAGACACTGGTTCCAGTATGTTATTTTATTTAGAGTGAGGATTTTCCTGGTTTTAACATCGTTTGTTCAGTTCTGAGTGAGGCCAGTCTATTATCCCTACACTATAGTTAATGACAGGGATGGCAAGTTGATTTATAGCCATTATTTTCTTTGATGTAAGTTGGGTCTTGCAGATCTTCTTCAGTCTTCAAACATACTCTCCTCTGATTTTCTCTCGCATTTGCCAATGTTCTATATTACCACTTTCTTCTATTCCAAGGTATTTGTAGGAACTATCCTCTTCCAAGTCCTTAATCTCAGTCTCTTCCTAAATTGATGTTATGTGTTTGTATTTTCTTACCTCCCCTAAGTGCACATTTAGCACACCTATCCAATCCGAACTTCATTTTTGTCACCAGAGTAACTATGTACAATCCGTAATAGATATTCTAGGTTTTGATCAGAGTCTGCATACAGCTTCAAATCATCCATAAACAGTAGGTGGTTCAGACCACTATCTGGGTTTCTCTGCCTCGTTTGACTGAGGTTGTAGCCCTTGGTGCTATTGCTAAGTAGCTTGCTTAGGGGGTCCAGGGTGAGACAGAATAGCAAGGATGACAAGCTGTCTCCCTGGAATATACCCCTCATAACCTTGACATGGGGGATGAATATTTTTCCATTCTCATTGGTGAAATTGATGTTCATTCTCCATTTTGTCATCTGATTTGTTATAGTTCTGATAAGGGTAGGATGGATTTTGTATAGCTTAAAGCATTCCAAAATCCAGGAGTGTGGGACACTATCAAATGCCTTTTTATAGTCTACCATGCCATACTTAGGTTTCTGCCTCTTTTCTTAGTCTTCCAGTATGAACTCTTAAATGCTGTTGAAAACTACTTTTGTGTGCTGAAGTGTAAGAACAAATATCACATTTAAAAGGTTTTTCTCCAGTATGAACTTTTAAATGCCATTGAAGACTACTTTTTTGTGCTGCAGTGTAAGAACAAATATCACATTTAAAAGGTTTTTCTCCAGTATGAACCTTTAAATGCTGTTGAAGACTACTTTTATGTGCTGCAGTGTAAGAACAAATATCACATTTAAAAGGTTTTCCTCCAGTATGAACTTTTAAATGCTGCTGAAGACTACTTTTATGTGCTGCAGTGTAAGAACAAATATCACATTTAAAAGGTTTTCCTCCAGTATGAACTTTTAAATGCCATTGAAGATTACTTTTATGTGCTGCAGTGTAAGAACAAATATCACATTTAAAAGGTTTTTCTCCAGTATGAACTTTTAAATGCTGTTGAAGATTACTTTTATGTGCTGCAGTGTAATAACAAATATCACATTTAAAAGGTTTTTCTCCAGTATGAACTTTTAAATGCCATTGAAGACTACTTTTTTGTGCTGCAGTGTAAGAACAAATATCACATTTAAAAGGTTTTTCTCCAGTATGAACTCTTAGATGCTGTTGAAGATTAATTTTACGTGCTGCAGTATAAGAAAATATCACATTTAAAAAGTTTCTCTCTTTTTTCTCCAGTATGAACTTTTAAATGCTGTTGAAGACTACTTTTATGTGCTGCAGTGTAAGAACAAATATCACATTTAAAAGGTTTTTCTCCAGTATGAACTTTTAAATGCCACTGAAGACTACTTTTATGTGCTGCAGTGTAAGAACAAATATCACATTTAAAAGGTTTTTCTCCAGTATGAACTTTTAAATGCTGTTGAAGATTACTTTTATGTGCTGCAGTGTAATAACAAATATCACATTTAAAAGGTTTTTCTCCAGTATGAACTTTTAAATGCTGTTGAAGACTACTTTTATGTGCTGCAGTGTAAGAACAAATATCACATTTAAAAGGCTTTTCTCCAGTATGAACTCTTAAATGCATTTGAAGATGACTTCTCCATGGTGCAGTGTAAGAACAAATAGCACATTTAAAAGGTTTTTCCCTAATATGAACTTTTAAATGCTCTTGAAGAGTACTTTTGCGTGCTGCAGTGTTACGTAAAGACTTGGTTGTTTTAAGTTCTAATTTTGCTACTGGGTTCTGCTTTCGTTTGGAATGCTGCAAATGATTTATATAAAATTAGTTTAGTTAGAACATTTGGTTTTAAGCAACTTACTCAACTAAAACCATAATATTTATGCTTCATTTTTTTCTTGCTACAAAGAATGCAAACTTATCATTGATCAAAATAGAAACAATTTCTAAATTCTGCAGTTTACCATGTTGTTTCTACACCATTCTTTTTTACTGTGTTTTTATTCAATTGTTTGATCAAAATATTCTTGAATAATTCATGCATAATTAGTTCTACATTAGCTAATTTCTAAGAACTTCTACACCATAAAGTGATCTTCTTGTACTGTAAAGGATTTCCAGACAACCTATACTTTGTCTTGTCTGTGTGAGCAAATGAGTTAAGGGCTGGGTTTTTTTTGTGCAGGAAGGAGAGGCCAAGGGCAAATGCCCACAAAAGCACCCCTCCTCTAGAAGAAGAGAGCCAAAATCAAGGTCCGGGGTTTTCAAGATGCCTAGACACACTACATTTGGAAGATGGGAGGTCATAGACAAGAGGAAAGATGGATTGAGGAAGACTGTTCCAGAGTTGACCAGTTGAGTAAATGAAAGACAAAATATCGATTAACCCTTACATTAGATAATTGGACAGAAAAGAAATAAGAAAGTGTAGAAAGTCTGGTACTGTGTGCACTCCTTAAAAGAGGAGGCATGCAGTTAGAGAGTTCAGAAGAGCAATGTCTGTTATGATAGCAATACTAAAGCGAGATTGAGGCAACATTGCAGGGAAGAGAGAGACTGAGTCCACCTGGTGAAATATGACTGTGTGGGTTGAACCACCCAACACATGAGAAGCATACTACATACAGAGGCACACAAGACCTCTGTACAGAGCACGCAACTGAGTGGGAGTGAAGAAACCATGAATGTAGTACAGCATACCTAACCTTTTAGAAGCTGTTTTAGAAAGAGTATATGTGATCTTTCCAGGACAGATCTTGAGAAAAGGGAATGCAAAGAATGTTAAGAGAAGAGGAAGGATTGAGTTGCGTGTTGTTGAAGGTAACAGAATAGTTGTGTGGAAGATTGTGGTGAGTAGACAGATGGAAGAACTGAGTTTTGAGGCATTAAAAGCCACAAGGTTTTCTCTGCCCCAATCAGATATAGCAGAAAGATCAGAGGTCAGGTGTCCCATCACCATCCTATACGAATCATGAAGCGACTGCTGTGAGGGATGCTTTGGGAAGTGAGTGGAGAAGTGAAGTGTGATATCATTGGCATAAGAGTGAATAGGTCAGGAAATATGGAGTAAAAGATCATTAATAAATAAAAGGAAAAGAGTGGGTGACAGTACAGAACCTTGAGGAACACCACTGTTAATAGCTTTATGAAAAGGACAGTGGCCATCTATAACTGTAGCTATAGATAGGCCAGAAAAGAAATTAGAGATGAAGGAACAGATAGAAGGATAGAAACCAAAGGAGGGTAGTTTTGAAATTAAAGATTTATGCCAGACTATCAAGAGCTTTTGATATGTCTAGTGCAATAGCAAAAGTTTCACTGAAATTCCAGGAGGAGGATGACCAAGAGTCATACAACAAATCACACCTCAAAAATTGAAGGCCAAAGATATGGTGAAAGATGGACTGAGGAAGGTTGTTCCAGAGTTGACCAGTTGAGTAGATGAAAGACAGAATACTGATTAACCCTTGGGTTACAGAGCTGGACAGAAAAGTGATGAGAATGTGTTGAAGTCTGGTACTGCATGCTCTCATTAAAGGAGGACAACATGCTGTTAGTGTGTTCGGAAGAGCAGTGTCTGTTATAGTTGAAACAGCAGAGTGCAGCAACATTGCAGTGAAGAGAGAAAAAGACAGGCAGTATAAGGTGGGAAATTGATGAGACAAAAAGCCCTTGATTTTACAGACTCAAGTAGAGCTGTGTGGGTTCAGTCTGCCCAGTTGAGCCACCCCTCACAGGAGCAAATGAGACTCCTCCCTATACAGAAACAGCAAATGAGTGGAAATGAAGAAACTGCAGTCAGCACAACACACAACCTCTAAGAAGCTTTTTTACAGAGTATATGTGATCTTTCCAGGAAAGATCATAAGGAAACACCAAGAATGTTACAGGAAGAGGAAGGATTGAGTTGTGTATTGTTAAAGATAAGGAGATAGTTGTGTGGAAGATTGTGACAAGTAGACAAATGAAGGAACTGAGTTTATGAGGCACTGAAAGCCACAAAGATTTTTCTGTCCTAGTCAAAGATAGCAGAAAGATCAGAGGTCCAGTGTATCAGAGCTGATTCATGCAAAGCATGGAGTAGTTGTTATGTAGGTGCAGAAATGAAAAGTGGAATCATTGGCATAGGAGTGGATAGGATAGGAAGTACAACTTAAAAGATCATTAGTTAATAAATAAAAGGAAGGGTGTGACAGGAGAGGCCTCTGAAGAATACCACTTTTAGTAGCCTTTCAAGACGAACAGTGGTCATTCAAAAACTTTAGAAAGGGGTCATTCCATGTTAGTTCAATGGAATTTTGGGTTGAAAAAATGTGACCATCACCGATTTTTTTGAAAATTGGCACACTTATAGATCTCTGAGAAAAACAGAATGACACTTGTTTCAACACTCTAGGTCATATGGTTCCGGAGATATGGCCATTCAAATTTTGTAAAAAAAGGTCAATTTCCAAGGTCATACCATATTTCAACATGAAATATCTCAGCTCCTATTGCATTTACAGAGACCATTTAAACACTATTTTAAAGCTTTCAAGCAGATCTACAACTTTGTTTCTATTCATATTTTAACTAGTGGTCAAAAAAAAAAAGTTGATCTTATTTTTGACCTTTGACCTTGTGTAGGTCATTTGATGTCACAACCAATTTTTTTCTCCTTTCACCCAATTTTGGGTACATATGTCTACCTTAACCTAGAACAAGATTTTTAGTGTTGATTACATTAGTATAGACGCTACAGCCATTTCAGTGGACCATACCTACCTCCATTTTGATCAAGTACCTTTTTCCACCAAACTTTGGAGCGCCATTTCTTTGGAACTGTTTGAGCTAGTGTTGAGAAAAGTACCATTAGATTTGTCTCTCTGAGATCTATAAGGGTCATTCTCTGGCAGATCAACCAGTGCCTAACACCCTCATCTCTCAGATTTTGCTGAAATTTGGTTTATAGGGAGTTTGTGGGCCCTGAATCCATTTCTGAAATTATAAGGTCAATCCGACCAACGGTTCAAGAGATATGACCTCTGGAAATTTGAGGTCACTTGCGAGGTCACTAACATTTGGCGACCCATAACTTGGGTAATAATGGTCACAATTATATAAAAGTATATATATTTAGAATCAGAAAACGACAAGGAATCCAAATATGCAAGTTTTAGAACTCTAGGTTGAAAAATAAAAAAGTTACACTGTAACCAAAATTTGGTCATGATTTGACCTCTGGGGTATCAAATGAGAATTTTTTTTAAATGTAAAAAATGAAGGCATAGGCATTGGCTATTAGAATCAGCAAAAAAAAGTTTGTTTATGTTAGTATTTTTCATGTAACTAACATATAAGTGAACACCATATTCATAAGTTGTGCGTCAATTCTACCTATTTTTTCACACTTAAGCTCATAATTTGACCTATAGAAATTAAAATTACATTTTTTTATAGATATAAAAACAAAGGCAAAAAATGTAAAATTGTATTTCACTGCTAATCTACACTGGCAATAATAGTTATAATAGTGAAAGGGGAAGACCTACTTAGAGGATTCATGTGCTAGCCTAATACAATTTTTGCATGCTCGATGCTCTCATCAATTTCTTTTTGTGGAAAAATGTATTGAATTCTGCTGCCTCCTCTTAGGGTAGGACAACTCATTACAGTTAATATATGATGTCCTGGCACTGCACATGAATCCTTGTTTGATGGATAATAATATGCACTTGATCCTGATGACCCAGAGGGATGTAGAAAGTTCACAGTGAAATCATCAAACTCTTCACAATATTCCTCCACAATTCCATACCAAACTTGCATGTCATAAATGCAGCCAACATACTCTCCTGGTTTGACACATTTTAGGTTACCAAGCATTGCAGGTTCATTAGTAAAATGACTTTTCCTTATTCTTTTCTTTTCTCCAATGCCACTTGAAATGGGATACACCATCAGTTCTTCCTTGTTTAGGGAACAAATCTATGATATTTCTGAGTTCCAGGAATAGCCCTACTATCCTTGAATCGATGTTCCAACCGTTCTTCTGCATCTTTCAAATCAGCTGTAGTTACAAAGAAAAAATTTATCTTCTTGCTCAAGTTTTCTTCACAAAACTGAAACATGTGTTCTGGTGTAAGAATTTGCCTCTCTGTAGTTCTCTGCAAACTGGCACGAGCAGTAGCTCTTTTCACTGTTCCTCCAATCCCATCACATGCATTTTTGCCATGGGATGTAGCAAAGAAGTGCCATTCATAAGACAGACCAAAATCCTCTTCATGGTAACAGAGATTTGTGAAGTTGTATCTGTTCTTATATTGGCCAGCACATCCATCTGAGAAATAGTGCACCTTCTTCAATTGTGGGCATCTGAATTTAACATATGTCATAAGCTTCAATATGAATGAGTAAACCATTATAGTGTTGTGTTTTAGTGATGCAGATAAGAAACAGACACTAAAATGGCTAAGTTCCTGGTCTGCAGATGATCTATAATAGATGACAAAAGGGTGAACTGTACACTGTGAATTGTCCCAGTGAAACCCTTGGGCAGCATCCTGGACAATGAAAGAATAATTCTCAGAGAAATCACCTACTATAACTACCTCGCTCTGAGGTGGTAGTGTTTCTTTCAACTGCTTGAAGTACTGTGATTGTTGCTGAGCAACAAAGTGATGACGAACCATGCGGGATATTTTCATGCTTAGGGATGATAAGTATTCATGAAGTGGCTCCACCTTATCAACCATTGTACAATGGTCAACAGTCACCCATTGCTTGTAAGATATTTCATTTGGAGCTGATTTCACACTGTCAAGTAACTCAAGAAAATCCAGGACACCCTCTTCTCTTGGGCAATCATTGCAAAGTTGCATCATGCAAGTGTCTCTTTCTGTACTGCAGACACTGTAATCCATAAGATCCTTGTATGAAAGACCTCTTTCTCCCAATGCAGCCAGCTGCAATTTTGGATTTTCATGGTATGTGCAGACACAGACAGAATGAGTCCCACCACTACCGGCAAGCACACAATATGATGGCCGTAATTTTGCAAATGTGGAAAATCCTATTTTGGGATTCTTTTCATCATTTTTATATAGTTCAAACATCTCTCTTAAATTCCCGAGGACCAATCGTTTTTGCACCTTCAGCGCTGATAACTTTCACGCAATCCTTTTGGCCAGGACACATACGACTAACCTCTTCTGACTCATAGAATCTTCTAACTATATCTTTGTGTTCTTCAGATATCACTTTTCCTTTGCTCATTAGTGGAATCTTCGGAAGAATTCCATGTTCTGATTTAAGTGAACGGCTTCTTTTCACCATGTATGTTGTAGTTTGAAAGAAACTAGCTGTTTTTTCAATTGTGTATGGTGAGAGTGTCAATATTTGTAATTTGTGATGGTGACATTTGCTCTCTAGGAATGACTGTTTCAATTCATTCATTAATTTGTCTAGATGTTTTTCAGATTTAGTTTCAGGTTTTGAAGTATCACTTACCTCCTCGGTAATTTGAACACCATAACTGAGTTCTAGCCTCTCCTTCAGGTGTTTCTGAGCAGATGATAGCTTACCACGAGCCTTGCGCTTTTTCTGGCTTAATGACAGCCCTTCTGAAAAGAACAGAAAAAAAGGTTTCTCACACCTGAATATTAGTAATTAAATATTAATTATAGTACCTTAAATGCTATATAATTGGCTATATAGTAGATCAAACAGACCTTGTAGTAAAGTATAAGTTATTATATTAATTTATTACTTACTTTTTTTAACTGGTGTTTGGTCCAGAAATGCTAGAACTGGTTCAACTGAAGTTGAAGGATTTTCCTTTATCAAGCAATCACTGTCATTGTCCAGATCTTGAATTGAAGAGATGTTACTCAAGCCACTGATAGTAGATGATTCATTTGAATCCTGCTCAGACTCGTTGTTTTCAGTGGTACTAAGTATAGTGGGGTTTTTCATTATCAGTGTCCAGCAGTTCACACACAACAATGAGTCTTTTTTCACTCTTCCAGCACATTTTTCAACAAGTACATCAGTCACTTTTCTAAGATTGATTGTTATGCGTTTCTTGTGTTTTTGAATAGGGTCCTGGCAGTATTTCAAGTGCCGAACCATTGTATTTTGATCTGTAAAGATATAGGATTTACAATTAGGTAATATATATTTTTTAGAAAATATATAGCTATACACACTTAATATTTTAGGCCTTGATAGTCTCTGAGGCTCATTAAAACACCATACCCACCAGCCACCCACAGTGCTGGCTGGAAGTGTACTAACCTGTAGACAAGGAATTTTGCAACTATCTGTGTTGATTCTGCACTTAGGCAAGTAGCAACATGTTTCAACAGGTTTGTTTAGGCTACATGTGAGCTTAGTCTTCCCTTTCACTATTATAACTATTATTGCCAGTGTAGATTAGCAGTGAAATACAATTTTTATTAAATTCTTGGAGCTTGAGGTCAAATTGATAGCTAAGATATAAAAATTCCTTGAAATGACAAGCAATTTATAAATATGGTGTTCACTTATAAGTTAGTTACATGAAAAGTACCAACATAAACAAACTTTTTATGATTGTTTCTATTAGTCAAGAACTCTGACTTTGTTTTTATATCTATAAAAAATGTAATTTTAATTTCTATAGGTCAAATTATGAGCTTAAGTGTGAAAAAATAGGTAGAATTGACGCACAACTTATGAATATGGTGTTCACTTATATGTTAGTTACATGAAAAATACTAACATAAACAAACTTTTTTTTGCTGATTCTAATAGCCAATGCCTATGCCTTCATTTTTTACATTTAAAAAAAAAATTCTCATTTGATACCCCAGAGGTCAAATCGTGACCTCAAATTTTGGTTACAGTGTAACTTTTTTATTTTTCAACCTAGAGTTCTAAAACTTGCATATTTGGATTCCTTGTCTTTTTCCGATTCTAAATATATATACTTTTATATAATTATGATAATTATTACCCAAGTTATGGCTCACCAAATGTAGTAACCTCGCGAGTGACCTCAAATTGCCCGAGGTCATATCTCTTGAACCGTTGGTCGGATTGACCTTATAATTTCAGAAATGGATTCAGGGCTCACAAACTCCCTAAAACCAAATTTCAGCAAAATATGAGAGATGAGGGTGTTAATTTCAATTTTTTTTGGTTGATCTGACAGAGAATGACCCATAATGTCTGCTATTTTTAAGACATATGCCTTTTAATATGTATATTAAAATAACCTATTCCTTTATTTTTACCAAGTGGGTTATAAGAACTGATTCTTGTCTAGCTGGGTGAAACCATGAAAAAAAGAGGCATTAACATAACTTTATATTTAAAAAAGGCAGTTATTAGGTATTTACAATATATTTTATGGAAGCCATTATTGTTATATTTATAATAATAATAAAGTATTTGTATACGCCTTTCAAGGTAATTATTTATCCTACCAAAGATTTGACCTTAGACAAAAACTTTGGCAGCAGTTTCACTATTCAGGCGTTTCCCCAAATGCGGATTAGGAGTTGAAAGCACTCCCTTCTCCCTCACCAAACTCTTTGCTAGCCTAGCCATGTAATCTGAGCACTTAAATTCTTCTCTGATCTTTACTTGTGTTCATCTTTTTGGTAGGATAGTAAGAATTGTCAGTTTTTCACTTTGACTTGTCACTTGATTAAATTTCTCTTTTAGTTGTTGAAGAATCTCCAGTTCTGTATCATCTGAGTCACTGCATGAAATTGGTTGTTTAATTGCAAGTTCAAGCTTTCTTTTCACAACTCCTTCTACTTTCCTCAACTTTCTTTTTGCATAACCAGCACTGTCAGAGAGTTTACATGGTTTTATTGGGGTCTCATCAAGTGTGGCCAATGAAGCATTGAATTTACAAAGCTCATAACTGCATTTCAACTACATCTCCAATGGTTTCTAGCTCAGATGGGGCACTTGATGAGGTGGATGGTGATTTTTCAAGTGGTTCACATTCAGGCATTGGGGATGGATGATTTGCTAGTATATTTTGACAGGTTGCACATGCTTTATGATTATTTGTTAGTTTCAATTCAGGATTTTGATCAATCAAATTTTTAGTCAATGCACAAATGCCTTTTTTCACTTTTCCTTTGTGTTTTTTAAATGTGTCACAACAGAACCTGCCCATATTCAAACTGCTGAAATCCATGTTTATCTAAAAAGAAAAAAACACATATGTAGCTTAAAAGCCAGGGTTGGGTTCAATTACACAAATTGGAAACAATTACAATTTTTTAATTTTTCTTCAAATAATTACAGTTAGTATTGTACTTCACAATTTCAAGATCAATTGCAATTACAATTAATTTTGTCTGAATCAATTACAATTACACAAATATAACTATCTATTCTATATATCTAAATATATATCTAAGTATAACTAAATAAACTATCAAAGGTTTATTTTCATTGGATGATGTATGACTGCCAGATCTATGGGTATAATTTTTAACAATTGACATTAATTGATCAATTACATCAGTTATAGCTCAAAAATCAATTACAATTACCTTTATTTTAATTTTATTTTGAATCAATTACAATTAATGGAAATTAGGATCAATTAATTAAAAATACAATTATAATTATTCATTGTATCCAACCCTGTTAAAAGCTATTTTTGCTTAGATTGCACAAATAAAATTTGGGACCTACTGATCTTGTTTCAGAGGTCTACAACAAGAAAAAATGTGCAGTTTGATTTACAGATTGGAATAAATATAGATGCCAAAAAAATCCTTGCTCCAAGGTTTAAATAAGTTATTTTCACATGGCTACATACTGTTGTACACAATGAATAAATACACAAAGTTAAGTAATTCTATTAAAACTCATCTAACTCTTAAAACTGAACTTATTCTATAGGGTAGTACCTATAGCCTAGTATAAGGTACTTATATACATAAATAGCTTTACCTTTAAACAGGATAGCAGGTTCGAAGTTCTTCACACTTTTGAATGTCCATATAAATTAATTAATTATGTAATTTAAATTACCTATATTATATAATTCTCTGAAATATACAAAAAAAAAAAAAAAATTATAATAGGGCCAGATACTTATTCAACCAAATAACTGGATTAGGTTAGGTTAGATAATTACCAATTTTTTGAAAATTAGCAGACATAATACATCTCAGTAAAAATATCTAATGGTATTTTTCTCAACACACTAGCTCAAACAGTTCCAAAGATACGGTGCTCCAAAGTTTGTGGAAAAAGGTACTTGGTCAAAATGGAGGTGGGTATACTTAATCAACTATACTAACTTAATCAACACAAAAAATCTTTTTAGGTTAAGGTAGACATATGTACCCAAAATTGGGTGAAAGCAGAAAAAAATCGGTTGTGGCATCAAATGACCTACACAAGGTCAAAGGTAAAAAATAAGATCAACTTTTTTTTTTTACCACTGAGCTAAAATATGAATAGAAACAAAGTTGTAGATCTGCTTAAAAGCTTTAAAATAGTGATTAAAAGGTCTCTGTAAGTACAATAGGAGCAGAGATATTTCATGTTGAAATATGGTATGACCTTGGAAATTGACTTTTTACAAAATTCGAATGGCCATATCTCCGGAACCATATGACCCAGTGTTGAAACAAGCATCATTCTGTTTTTCTCACAGAGATCTCTAAATGTGCCAATTTTCAAAAAGATCGGTGATGGTCACATTTTTTTTGCCATTGAACTGACATGGAATGATCCAAAGGCAAGAAATCAAAGCAATTGGATGATAGTTGGAGGGTTGAGAGAGGTCACCCTTCTTTGGAACAGGATGAATGAAATGAATGAATGAAAAGTACCAGATCAAAGATAAAGATAAAATAGTTTGCCTAGGCAGGGTGTAAGCACAGAAGCACAGTTCTTCAGAACAACAGAAGGGACCCTTCAGGACAGTAACACCTTCCCTACAGTCGAGCCCAGATCTACAGAAGCTAAGGGTAACAAAGACCCTAAGATCCACTCTAAGGTCAGCCTGAGAGAAAGAAGAGAGTAGGGGGTTAAAAGAAGAGAATAAGGGGTTAAATAAGTAGCAAGACCTATCACTCATGGGTTAAAATTCATTCAGAAAAAGAGAGAGAAAGACTCACCACCACCATCATCCACCAGCCACTGCCGACAAGTCGGAAAAATAGTCAAAGGGAATAGGAAAGGGGTGAAAGATGAAAAGTAGTAAAATAAGAATGCTTACAAACCATGCAAACACAGTCTTAGCTCAAACACTATCATACCATGCAAATTACAGACATGCAAGTAAAAAGTTAGACATGCAAGTAAGGAGAGGATAAGAAAAAAAAAAAGTATAAAGAGTATAACAAAAAGTGGGTTAGTTTACGCAATGAGCTACATCTAAGTTCGTGTTAGTCTATTTTTTTTTTTTGCTGGCATATCACCCCCAGAGCTCCTGTTGCTACTTATTTTTTTATTTTAAACAAAGTTAATATTTTTAAAATGCCTATCCAAATGGTTTTTAAATATATTAACGCTGGTAGAGTCTACGATGGACATGGTAAGATTATTCCATTTATCAATTACTTTAAACATAAAATTTTTTTAGCGATATTAGTAATGAAACGTCTGCCATGCAACTTAATCTCTTATTACGAGTACTGGTATTACCAAAAGTGAACAGTTTGTCAAAACTTACGTTATGAATTTTATTAACAATTTTGAAAACTTCAATAAGCTCCCCCCCTTAATCTCCTAGTTTTGAGTCAATGCAAGTCTAACTCTTTAATCCTATTAATTAGTTTCGGGCGCTAGGACAGTTTGCCTACTGGACAGTTTGCCTACTGGACAGTTTGCCTACTGGACAGTTTGCCTACTGGACAGTTTGCCTACTGGACAGTTTGCCTACTGGACAGTTTGCCTACTGGACAGTTTGCCTACTGGACAGTTTGCCTACTGGACAGTTTGCCTACTGGACAGTTTGCCTACTGGACAGTTTGCCTACTGGACAGTTTGCCTACTGGACAGTTTGCCTACTGGACAGTTTGCCTACTGGACAGTTTGCCTACTGGACAGTTTGCCTACTGGACAGTTTGCCTACTGGACAGTTTGCCTACTGGACAGTTTGCCTACTGGACAGTTTGCCTACTGGACAGTTTGCCTACTGGACAGTTTGCCTACTGGACAGTTTGCCTACTGGACAGTTTGCCTACTGGACAGTTTGCCTACTGGACAGTTTGCCTACTGGACAGTTTGCCTACTGGACAGTTTGCCTACTGGACAGTTTGCCTACTGGACAGTTTGCCTACTGGACAGTTTGCCTACTGGACAGTTTGCCTACTGGACAGTTTGCCTACTGGACAGTTTGCCTACTGGACAGTTTGCCTACTGGACAGTTTGCCTACTGGACAGTTTGCCTACTGGACAGTTTGCCTACTGGACAGTTTGCCTACTGGACAGTTTGCCTACTGGACAGTTTGCCTACTGGACAGTTTGCCTACTGGACAGTTTGCCTACTGGACAGTTTGCCTACTGGACAGTTTGCCTACTGGACAGTTTGCCTACTGGACAGTTTGCCTACTGGACAGTTTGCCTACTGGACAGTTTGCCTACTGGACAGTTTGCCTACTGGACAGTTTGCCTACTGGACAGTTTGCCTACTGGACAGTTTGCCTACTGGACAGTTTGCCTACTGGACAGTTTGCCTACTGGACAGTTAGTTTGCCTACGTGGTATATTTATCCTTAACTTATTTAACTTATTTAACTTATTTAACTTATTTAACTTCAGATTCATGCAAAAGAATTAATTCAAAATTAAAATGTGTTGTTGCCCTTAATAGCATAAATGTCTGAAAATATATCAAGTAAGAAAGGGAAACAGAAGTTTTCACATAATGGATATTTGGATGTGTTTGATAAATGTAGCAAGCACGACCCTTCGTTACTTTTTTGGCGGTGCGAGCAAAAGAGTCAGTGTATTATAAGGTGTGTATATATAATATGGGTACTTTTCCGTTATCTGCCCCCTTGACGATTGGTTAGGTTGTTGTGATATTTTCGTTAAAACTAACGAAAATATCATGACTTAACCTAACCAATCGTCAAGGGCGTACAGTTGACCTAACTGGGCAGTGACGATTGGTTAGGTTAAGTTGTGATATTTTTGATAGTTTTAATGAAAATATCATGACTGAACCTAACCAATCGTCAATGGGGCAGATAATGGAAAAGTACCCATATTATATATACACCTTATAATACACTGACTCTTTTGCTCGCACCGCCAAAAAAGTAACGAAGGGTCGCGCTTGCTACATTTATCAAACACATACAAATATCCATTATGTGAAAACTTCTGTTTCCCTTTCTTACTTGATATATTTTCAGACATTTATGCTATTCAGGGCAACAACACATTTTAATTTTTGAATTAATTCTTTTGCATGAATCTGAAGTTAAATAAGTTAAATAAGTTAAATAAGTTAAATAAGTTAAATAAGTTAAATAAGTTAAATAAGTTAAATAAGTTAAGGATAAATATACCACATAGGCATAATGTCCAGTAGGCAAACTGTCCGGCCACGTTAGTTTCATGGTGCAACGCTGAACCCTTTCCAACCTATTAATATCCTCACACAAATATGGGCACCAAAACTGAATGGCATATTCTAAATGAGGCCTGACTAAGGACTTGTAAAGAGGCAATATAATATTCTTTGATTTAAATTCAAAATTATACACTATGAAGCCTAACATCCTATTAGCTTCTGCGCAAGACTCCAGGCACTGGTTCCTAACTTTTAAATCCTTAGATACCTGTATGCCTAAATCTAGTTCCTTATCAATGCTCGTTGTCTATCAACCATTGTGTATGGAATTGTTGTTATGAGAACCTATATGCAAAACTTTACATTTGTCTACATTAAATTGCATCTGCCACTTATCCATCCACTCCATAATCCTATTTACATCATCTTGGAGCCTATTTCTATCATCCACATTAACAACTTTACTGCCTATTTTAGTATCATCCGCAAATTTTGACACATTACTGGTCAAGCCTACATCTATGTCATCAATGTAGATTACAAATAGCTATGGGCCTGACAGTGAACCCTGAGGGACACCACTACCTACATCCAACCACCCTGATTCAGTACCATTAACAACAACCCTCTGTTTCCTAGCACAAAGCCATTCCTCTTACCAGTTAGCTACCTGATTGCATATCCTGTGTGCTTTAACTTTCACAATTAATCTTCTATGCAGAACTGTACTGAACACTTTTTTAAAGTCTAAACAAATAATGTCAGCCACTCTATGCCTATCATATTTGCGCACTATTTCGTTACAAAATTCTAACAAATTAGTTAAACAAAATCTATAGCGTCAAAACCCATGCTGACTACTATTAATCAAACTGCGACTTTCTAAGTGATCGATGATATAATCCCTAACTACAGATTCCAAATGTTTACTGACAATTGATGTTAAGCTAATAGGCCTATAATTGCTAGCTAGTATGCAGTTGCTTTTTTTAAAAATGGGCGTAACATTAGCTAATTTGAAGTCTTCAGGAATAATCCCTGCTTCCAGTGACTGATTAAAAATCTTCATTAAGGGGCCTACGATAATGTCTTTCAAATCTTTCCAATGTCTAGGATAAAGCACATTGGGGCCTGGAGCCTTGCTAACTTTTAGCTTATTGATATAATGTGCAATCTCATCCTCTCAAGTTATTTCATTCAAAACAGTCTCGCTACTAAATGGAACGATATCATCCATGTTGGGGACATTATTTATGACTTCTACAGTAAAAATTATTGCAAAAAAGTTGTTAAAAATACCCACCATTGCCTGAGCGTTGGAAGCCAAAGCGCCGTTAGTATCCACTAGAGGCTGATATTATCTTTTATCAGCTTACGATTATTCACATAGTCAAAAAGCTTTTCGGGGTTATGTTTACTATCCGTAGCAATAAGTATCTAAATTACACTTAGCATTCCTAACTGATCTTTTAGCCTGATGTCTAAGCTTGAGATATCTATTAAAGTTAGCTACCATGCCATTGCGCTTATTAAGTCTATACGCTCTGTTACACTCATTTATGAACTCGTCTATTTCCCAAATCCACCACTTGGGCCTATGAGGAATAAACTCCCTTTCAATATTCAAAAAAACTTTAAATACCTCCTAATGAAAATTTGCGTCATTACCCATAAATAAGTTATCCCAATCCACTACTCTCATTCTGTCCACAAAACTATCAAAATTGGCCCTACAAAAATCAGGGACTTCTATCAATAGCTTAAACCTAATAATTTGGTGATCACTACATCCCAAACTCTCACCTACTTCTAAACCTTTGACTATATTTTCGCCATTCATCATCACCATGTCTAAAATATTGTCACCGCAGGTTGGTTTTGGTAACCATCTATCATAAAAAATTATCTTCCATGAACTCAATCAATTTCAAACCCTCATCATTACCAGTAAGTCTCGTAATTAATGTTAGGGCAGTTAAAGTCTGCAACAATTATACTATCCCGATTATTAATATCAGGTCATCCCATAAGTAATGTCATTTTTTAGAGCGAAATTTGAAGGAAAAAAAAAAAAAAACTGAAACTTTTTAATCTAGTATATATTTTCCATCAGAATCAATGACACTCTGCCAAAGTCCTACAAGCTTTTCAATGCCATGTTTATAAAATTCAGGCAGTTTTGAGGCAAAAACCATACAAAGACTGGTGTGCAGGTCATCTAATGAAGTATACTGTTTCTCATCAAGATAGTTTTGCAGACTCTTGAAGAGATGATAATCTGAAGGCGCAAGGTCTGGAGGATATGGAAGTTTTCTCACCCAAGCTCCTCAATTTTTGCAGAAGTGATCCAAGCAGTATGAGGACATGCGTTGTCGTGGTGGAACACAATTCCTTTCCGATTAACCAAAGAAGGTCTCTTTTCTTTTAGTGCAGTGTTCAATCGATCCAGTTGTTGACAGTAGACGAGCGGTGATTGTTTGGTTGTGTGGTAAGGTTTCAAAGTGTATTACACCACCTTTATCCCACCAAACACTAAGCAACACCTTCCGAGGGTGAAGATTTGGTTTTAGCTGTGGTATCGCTGGTTCTCCGGCACAAACCCACTGTCAACAGGGCTTAACATTCTGGTACAGTATCCACTTTTCATCACCAGTCACTAAACGGTGCAAAAATGGATCTTGGAGTTCACGGGAACGAAAAGCTGTGCTAATGTTTACCCGCACCCTCAGATTGTCAACCGACAATTCATGTGGCACCCATTTTCCTAACTTAGGCACTTTCCCCCTGAGTTGTTGCAAATGTCGATGGATGGTGGACAGGGATGAATTGAGTTTCTGGGCCAATTCTTCGACAGTTGTTGAACAGTCTTCTTCAAGTACGGCTAACAGCAGGTCATCATCAAACTCAGCAGGGCATCCAGAGCATGCTGCATCTGTCAAACAGTAGTCACCATTCCTAAACTTTTGAAGCTATCTTTGACATTTCCTCACATGCAGAATATCATTGCCATAAACTTCCTGAATGTTTCGCATTGCTTCAGTAGCACTATTCCCTTTTTTGAACTCATAAAGCATTATATGCCTGATATGCTCTTCTGATACTGCCAAGTTTATGAGGGGTTCACCCCCGCAAGGGGGTTCTAAGCTCGTGCTTTTGAGTGCTCTTTGTGCTCGTTTGTACGTGCTTGTTCCTGGAGGTTTCACGTGCACCCTCCCGGCCCTAGCACCCAAGGATGATGGGGCTCGACCCTGCAGTCTTTCTCATCCTTGGTCTTTTTCCACTTCGACTGTCCCCTCCACCCTTTCTTTTTCCTCTGTCTTTCCTCTCACTTTTTCTTCGTTTTTCCGCTGAGATATGCCCTTTTAAATAGAGGCGAATCGGTTCTTCCCAAACTTAAAAAAAAAAAAAAATGAGGGGTTCACATAAAGCAAAACACACGTTTTCACCAGTCAAGGTCTGTAAAATATGTAGAAAAACACAATAGATCTCCTCTTAGATATAACCTTCGGAAAATTGCTTAAACCGAGTAGGACTAGTTTAAACTTAATCTATCGTAAAAAATGACATTACTTATGGGATGACCTGATAGTTACCAAGAAGTGTAAAATCTAGCATCAGTATTGAGGGGTTGAACGGAGGTCTATAAACAACAAAATTGAAGCTACTACTACATGCCCTAACTTCAATGCATATCGCAGTAATTGCTGTCAGAAAATCTATCTTAACCTCGACAGCCCTAAGGAAATTACGAATGTACAGCAAAGCCCCACCACCAATCCTATGTAACCTATCATTAGTAAAAAGTTAAAACCTGCTATATGAAGTTCCCCCAACAAGTCCCGAGTCATGGTATTTAACCACGTTTCGGTTATAGCAACTATATCATAGTTCCTGGAATAAATTATCACCTTAAATTCATTCAATTTATTTCTAATACTACGGTGTTACAATAAAAGACGTTTAAATTATTTTTTACAATGGATCAGGGTTTTAAAACTATTTTTCATGTCGGGCTGGCATTTCCCGGACCAACAACATTTAAAGAAAGCTTTGACGTATACAGCTTTTGAATGTTCTCATCGATTAACCTACCTAGCCTAGCAGTCCTATTTCATTGAAATGCCCAATCATTTATAAAAAGGCTAGGATCACTAAATTCTAACCATAGCTTTATGAGGGTACATTTTCCTCAGCACAAATCTCTTCTGTTTATTATCAAAAATATTGTTTTGACATAATCCTAAGACCCCAAACCATGCCTAGGGTAATACCTAAAACTAAGACCTGTCTAACCTTGCTTCAGGGACCTAATTAACTCCCTATATCTCTCCAAAAGGTCAGGCACTCTCGTATCAGGCCTATACAAGTCACTGCCCCTACCAGTGTCCACAACATCAAGTGATGAGAGGCAACATCAATCCTATCTACTTTGTCTCTAATTCTGTACCCTGGCCCCTGGTAGACAGACCCTCCTCCTCTTGGTTGGATTCCATTCAACACTCTTTATCCATATGGCACACTAAGGAGCCCCCAATTAAAATAGTTTCCCCCTCTTTCACATCCTATCCAACTGGGCAAAAAGGTTCGAAACCTCGATATGGGGGGCAAGGATTCCTATCACCTAATGTATGTGGCGGCCTAGCTCCACCCTTAACTTCTCTATATCCCTCCCATCTACTAATCTTGGACCAACCTTAACCCCTTCCTCAACTCTGTCTAACCTTCCCAATAAGCTACTACTAGAAACTAGGTTTCTCACCTCAACCTTCAAATTACTAACGTCTTCAATGTTAGTACTTATAGGTTCAGCCTTCATGAACTTTAACCCTACCCCTGCCCTCATCAAGCATTGCAAGTCTCTCCTTCACCTCATGTACACTATGTTTTATATCATTATTTCCCTTAAATCACAAAGAAATAAACCAATCTCTCAGTAATCGCCATAGGACTGCCATTGTCATCCTTAAAATCTGTATACCACCGATTAACCCACACCTAGCACATGATGCTTTCTGCGATGGCATCGTACAAGTTGAAGTAGTTAACGTTATAACCATCACAAGTTTAAGTTAAATTAAGCAGCATGCTATGAAACTTCTAAATCACTAAAAACCACTAATATTCAGTTACTTAACTATAACAATGTGAATATAAAAGCAAGTATATAAAATTCAGAACTTTCCAAAAGTAAAGTTATCAGCAACATCCAAAAGTAGAAACAATATCAGAGCCATGAATGCATCCACTCAGTTAGGAGTCTGGCTGATGAATGATAGAGCAGAAAAAAGCATCTTTGAAAGGTATTCTAATTTCAAGCATAATAAGTCAGATGGGAGAAGGGAGGATGCTACTCTGACTGATTGGCAAATAGTTATATGCATACATCAGTTCTGATTAAAATGACTTAATCAAATATTTTCATCAAGAACTAATTCTCAAACAGACTTTGCATGTCCTATGTTTTACTATTTTTAAAAATGTCTGCCAAAATAACCCATTCATCTCACTGTTCTGGAACTTGCTTATCAGTTAAAACTTTAGAGCAGTCTTCATTCATCTTCATTCCATCATATTATTAGAACCTTATGAGGAACTGTAGCCAGAGCAGGATTTTCATTTAATATCCAGTTATAGTTCATATTTTAGAAAAGGGCTGCAGCTCCTGCTTTCCAGTGCCATTGTTAGATGTCCAGTACATCCCTACTGCATTCATCTTTCTCATCACATAATCAAACTCATTATTGAGACTCATTGCGAGCAACAAAATTGTTATAATCAACTACTGTATGTAAAACAGAAAATAGTAAAATCACTTGATTCATTTTCATTTCAAATAACTTCTGGACAAAGTAAACTCATATTTTCAATTCCAAATATCAAGTGTGTTTTGTCATTAATTAGGCCTATATTATAATATTTAGAGAATAATTTTCGCCTTCCTGACTTCTACTCTATTATTGATTACTGTTAGTACTGTCACTAGACTTCTTTCAAATGAACTGTGGAAACTTTTTCATCTTACCTGTTTATTTAAAAGTTTACCATCAGTCCTCAGTTTCTGGTCATTAATGTTCAGTTTTCTAAGATTAACCAGTGGCCATTTGGAACACTGAATTCTTCTGAACAGAATTTGCTTACTCAATAACATCTTACAGTCTTGTTCATGATTCTCAAATTTGATATTTCCTCTGAATTTGAATCATAAAGTTCAAGACTTTCTTTCTGACATGAATCTTCAGATCTCTGAAACAAATTTTTTGAAAATACATTACATGTAAATATTTGAAAGAGAGAAAAAATAATTGTAAATTTTGATAATTTTATAAAGCTACAGAAGAAAAAGTTTTATCATAAGAAATCTTCAAAAGTTATTTCATTACAAGTAAGGTGTCCAAATTTGTGCTTGGAAAAACCAGGACAGGGATGGAACCATGAATTGAAAAGGGTAGAGGTGGAGTGCAGATATAATTATGCCTGAAATATATGCCAAGCGAAGTGAAGCTCACAATTTCGGGTTTGTAGGAGCAGTGTAAGCTCCCCAACAGGGTCCAGGGTGGAGTCCAAGCATTTTGGGCTGTTTTTAGCATGAAAAATGCCTTTTTCCAGACCACTAAATTAACATACGCCTAAATATTTCTAGATGAAATTATGTGTCAATAAAATATAACTTTTTAACAGAATAAATTAATACTAAATATAATATAATACACATTATAGTTCCACATTTGCATAGTATATAATTAACAACTTAAAATATGTAAAAGTAAAACAAAATATTTTATCAAATTCCCACTCTTTCAAAGATATAAACACAACCCTCCTCATTAATGTCGGAATACCAACTAACTCCACAAACACGCGTGAGCTGTGACTTATATTTAACTTGCTCACTCTCAAAATTTCTGAAATCCAATGATAGACAAGTCATTTTTTGTCCCCAAAACTTTTTTCTAAAGACTGGGACAGCTCTCTGAAAACTGGGACATATGAACACCCTACTTACGAGGCTTTCAGATTCAGGTTTATATGAGAATGAGTGATTAGTTAACCAATTGCAACATCAATGTCACTGACACCAAACATACCCTTACTTAGAGAATAAAAGATAAAATTAAATTCCATAAAACTGAGACAAATGACAAATGTTAAACAAAAAATGAACAACAACAATATAATGAATGAAGCAAAAGTGAGAATGGGTAAATATTGAGGCTTAAAAGGATTACATATGAGACCGACAGCCTTCTGAGCATCTAAACAAACTTAAAAACTCACTACTGGATAATACAGTTCTACTCAAAGCTCCAAAGTGAGTACAAGTGCTATCCTCATCTCGGTACTCTGCGAGATGATGCCATTATAAGTTTCCAAGACTGGGACACTCAATCTACAAATGGAGCACAGTCAAGAGGACTATACAATCTTTACAGTAGAGCTAAGGGCCTCTCTAACAAATGCTATTGGGTAAGGCAGATATGGTCAATTCAAAAGTATGCAAGTAGAGTTTCCTTCTATCAGGATATACAAGGGTAACACCAGGGGCAGCTATAGCCACATCTTCACAAATTGCAGTTAATTGGGATTAATAATGACATTTCCACTTTACTGACAGACAATGAGAAATGCAGCTCTAATCCTTTGAAGGAAATCCTCAACAAGCAATAGGATATTGACAGATGTACAAGGAGCAAATGAACTTTGGGAACTGGTTTGCATCTTTATTCCCGGTAATAGTATGGCTGGGTAGGTGGGTATGCTGGGTAGGTGGGTATGCTGGGTAGGTGGGTAGGTACCCAACAAAACTCAACCAACCATCCATGACAACCATTTTAAAATATCTAAAAATATGAAGTGAAGATAATTAGACTCCAAAATTAATATTTTGCATTTATAACTAATGTTTGTATAAAGTTAAAAAATACTTATGACTAAATATAACCAGATAGTACTTAGCTTTTTGCTTTGTTGCTCAGAAGTTCAGGTAACACTTTATAATCATTCCTTCACAAACACCTTCATTTGAATAAACCAATCTATGACCAGTCTTAATTCATTAACAATATTTTAATTATTAAATGAACAGGACTTCTCTATTTAATGGGTCTCTTACTCTTCAATGAATGGTAATACAATTGTAACTGTCTGTTACCCTTTTTTTTACATGCAATCCCTACACAGTCAGTCATAATTTTAACTATATATATGCAATCCATTTGCTGTCCAAATCATAACTCTCCCTATGTGATCCAATCACTAGCCAAAGCATAAATCCACTTTAAAAAAAACTCTCCAAATCTTAGCTCTTTAGTCTTCTTTTTCTTTATATGGTCTCAAGTGGCAAACTTCTAGAAACAAAAGACAGTCAGCAACCATAGCCAGTGGCATGGTGGGACTCTCATCGCTGGTAGGGCCAGAGAGCATTTTGGCACCCTCTTGAAATGATTCAAAATTTTTAATTTTAGCATTTTTTGACCATTTTGAGACAGATGTATTTGTTTACATTTTTTGTTTTGAACGTTATAAACAGGACCAAACTGTTAGATTTTTTCAGTTAATAAATTTATAGAAATATAGGTTGTTTGTATGCAGAAAATATTATTATTACAAACTTCTTACAACACTAGAAAGCACAAAACATTTTAAAAGAATAGAAAGCACAGCACATGTGTGTCATGTATGTGAAAATAAATACTTAATGTCTACTACATCATTAGGGCTTTCGAGAGAAATTTAGATGATTGACCAAATTGAACAATTAGCCAGTCTGTGTCTAGTTTCTTTGCTATATTTCATTCAACTAACATCAGCATTGTACCCAGCAGCATCTCCTGCGACATGGAATTCCTTATGCATGTTTTGATTCACTTCAATGCTGAAAGGATCTCTCAGCCATTGCTGATGTAGCAGGAATTGCCACTAATATGTCATATGCTTTTGAAAGAGTTGGATAGGTTTCAGTAAGACCCATATCATGATTGAGTACAGTGAAGGTGCTGTAAATCGTTTCTGTGTTTGATAATAAAGGGAATACAGAACTGAAGCTATAGAGCTCCAAGGCACATTCGTGACTATTGATGCTGTATTACTGCAAAATTCATTGATCTCATTCTCCAATGTAGAAATTTGAGTGCCAATATTAGAAAAATTTGTTGGACAAAATTCTTGTGTTGATTATAGTACACTTCAATTTGCAGAAAATCAATCATTCATTGCTGAGTTAATTTTGTCTAGAACAGTATAAAATGTTTCATGTGTCCATTTTGCCTGACTATTTTCAGTGATTTCAGTATCATTCTCATTGATCTGGCTCTTCTTTTACATGCACATATGACTGGCTACTGTGCTTTATCATTGATTTCTTCGACAGCAGCAATAACAGTAGCTGGGTCATTGCAAATCTTCTGTAGTTGCTGCATCGAAGCTGAGACCATATCAAGTGCTCTGACAACATCCACACTGACTGTCTGTAGATAGCAACTGAGTGGGCCTGTTATCATGAATTTTATGAAACAGGCAAGCTGTTACCAGATATGCTCGACTCTGAACAATGTGAAGTAGACCAGCTGCTTCCAAACGCTGTTTTGACTAAACTCTTGAGATGTGGTGATCTCATTCAAGGTTTCACATATCGATGTGTATCTAGATATGAATACCGTACATCTAGAGAAAATTCATGAGCCATCCAGCATACTGTGTTGTCTCTTCAATGTTTTAACTTCCAAACCTGATTCCTTTTTTGTATCTTCAAAAAGTGAATGTATGTGATTAGATTGTGGAAACATAACATATAATGTCTCCAGTGTTCCAAAAAGAGTAACAGCATCAACAGACACTGATGAAACATCTGAAAGTACCAAATTGAGGCTGTGTGCATTGCAGTGAACATATATAACTTGCTCACCGATATTGCGTCTGATTAGCATACTGTAATCTGCCATAGCACCCACTCATGTTCGCAGCACCATCATATGACTGGGCAACAAGAGTCTCATAACAGTCAACATTACGGTCAGAAAAAGCAGACTTTACCAAACTCAGAAGCATTTCTGATATAGTATTTGAAGCATGTTGTAGGCACAGCAAATGCTCACAAACACCACCATCCACAGCAACACGAACACAAATACTAATGTGTTCTTGATGATACATCAGGAGATGTGTCAACAATGATGGACCATGCAACAGCTTATTTTCTTGACAATTATGATTGTTATTTCTTCTCCAATTATATCAATTATCTTCCTTTGAGTATCATTACTCAAAAATTAGGTTGGAACCATGGCCCTGATTCTCAGTTTCCTGCTGTTGATGAAGAACCTTTTCTATCTGCTCTCTAGTACTTGAATCATACACAGCAAGAAAATCAAGCAATTCCAAAAAATTTCCTCTGTTCTCATCTGAATCCAATGATTTCTCTATGACCTCTGAATGCCAAAGATTGTATACCAAGGTAACGTATAGCATTGACAACCCTATGCACAAACATCCTGTTCTTTATAACTGCAGCTTTTCTCAAATTCTTCTCAGACTCACTTTGTTTCAACAATGCGTTGGAGATTGAACTCTGTCTCAGAAACATCAATCTGGCAACAACAGCCATTCTATGACTATTTGAAGTTTCATGTTTCCTTACTCCTTCCCATTGGTGCTTCCAATCAGAAAAACCAGCATTTGTAAATGAATTTCCTTGTTTAGACCGTTGATTTTCTCCTCGCAGACTGTTATCAGTAAACAGTATACATGTGATACAAAAGCGCGCATCTTTTGTCTCAGAATAGGACAACCAATGGTGAACTAGCTTGTTGGTGTTGTAAAAAAACACCATGTAAACAATGATGTTTGCGACCACCAATGACTTCCTCTTTTTGAAAGGTACTTATCATCTGGTTGATTAGGTCCACAACTCAGCACATTTCGTTTTACATCAGCATTATACATGAGATTGAGAAAAAAATAAATTGCCTTTCGATAAAAATAAAATCACCTGTGCTTAGAATTTATTGGTGCTGTAGGATCAATTTTCTCAGATTTGAAAATAGATTCATCTGTTGTATCAACAGCTTCTTGACTAGACTTGATCGACTCTGGTTGATTAGGTACACAACTCGGTGCATGTACTGCATGTTGTTTTTCTTTATCATCACCATCATCAGAGCTGGAATGGTCAATATACATATTTTATAGTTAAGGAAAAAATAACAAGAGACTGTTATTCATTAGAATTTTATAAATTGATTTTTAGAAACTTTTGTGCTTACAATTACCTGCTATTTTCAGTGACAGTGACAGATGTGGCTGACTCAGCAAATTGACTAGACTGAAGTTTTTTGGTAACAGTGATGTGATCTATCTCATCAGTCATCACTATGACTAGACTGCAATGTTTCAGCTTCAGTGAAAGATATGCTTGTTTCAACAACTTGACTAGAAATTAGTGTTTCAGCTACAGTAACAGCTGACAGTGTTTCAGTAGCAGGTGTCACTTGACTAGGCTCAGTTATATTTAAAAATGCCTGCATTCCTCGCCTGAGAGAGTCTTCTTCCTGTGTGTGCTATTTCTTAGCAGCTGTTTTGAGCACCAGATTTTTTATTTCTCTTTTTATCCATTGCATATGGACCAGATTCTACGTTTCAACCAATTAGTTTATTTTGGTTTTTGACAGTTTATGATACCAAAAACAAGAAGAAAATATTTGATGCTGAAATTTTATTTGTAAAATCAAATGTAGTTATTTTTTATAAAATACATTTATTAATAAAATAAATATAGGCAATATTTATTTTATTAATTTAAAAATAAATAAATATAGCAAAGGGTTAAAAAATCAAATTTGTGACTCAAGCAAGACTATAGTATGCAAAATCAAATTTTAATTCTTGACAATATATATATATATATATATATATATATATATATATATATATATAGGGTGTCCGAGAATTATCTGTACAAGTTTTGGCTGTTATTAAAAGTCAACCATGAAGTGTAGAAATTCCAGTGTTGTCCCATTTTACAGAGAATCTCATTAAGTTTTTTCTGATACCAAGTTTTCACAAGTTTTTTAGAAATTCCAGTGTGTCCGAAAATTATCTGTACAATTTCATCTTTTAATAAAATTCTTGATAACACATGTAAAATTCTTAAACAAGATTATTTAGAATCTGTATTTTCAAAAGTTTCTTTTATTAAAGTAACGTTGTTACAAACATTCGATATGTGCACCATCAGTGATTCGCAAAACATCCAATCGATAATCCAAATGTTGCCATGTACGCTGCAGCATATCCACATCAATTTGCTCAATAGCAGCTGTGATTCTTGCTTTTAAATCATCAATGTCTGTCACCCGCGTACAAAAAAGAAAAAACTTGTCAAAACTTGTTATCAGCAAAAAACTTAATGAGTTTCTCTGTAAAATGGGACAAAACTGGAATTTCTACACTTCATGGTTGACTTTTAATAACAGCCAAAAATTGTACAGATAATTCTCAGACACCCGGTATATAATTTTTTTTCAAATTTGACTAAAAATTTCCATACAATTTTGGTATAAATATGGGCATAACTCCCTCCCCCACCCCCCTTCAAAAATTTGTAATAATTTGGGGTTTCTATGTTGTAGAGTGAGTCTTCCTTTATGTTCTGTGCAATTTTGAAGAAATTCATAGTCTGCAATTTTTTTTATGAATTTTCTAAAATAAAATGTGTTTTTTGAAAAATGGATTTGAAAATTGTTTTACTTTATGAATGGTTATAGGTCCCCAAATTTTAAATCATAGCCAAAGATTATGATTTAAAATTTGTATTACTAATTTTAGTAATATGTAGCAGTCACATTACTATTATTGTTAGTTTTATAATTTTAAAATTTTAAAAATTCTAAAATCTGGCCGCTCGTGCAGCGCCCTCTGAACCTCTGTTATAGCGCCCTTTGGCTAATCATCCCTGGTCGGGCCAAACCCATTTGGCCCATCTGGCCACCACACCACTGACCATAGCCTAGTTACCACTATCAGCTGCAAGTGATGACATACTACATTGTTGTTATTATTTTCTTTTATTTACATTCTTTGGTTCTAATCTGGCAATGACTTATTTACATAGTCCACTAATTTTATAGCGAGTACAAGACTGTATTAGCTTCCTTTTTATTTGTACTAGGGACTATTATGTACTTTATTGATCTTTGTTCTATTAATTATTTAGAAACATAACAGGTCTCTCTACACCAGAAGGAACAGATATTAAAGTTTTATTCTGAGAAAATGTAACAAATAAAATAGCAAAGCAAAAGAATTTAAGAAAGTTTAAATTTGCAGAGTTAGGCAGTTTTTCTGAAGTGGTTCAAACAGCAGCACAGTGAGGATAAACCACTTTCTCAACTGCTTATTATGAAGCCAAGCAGTTTTATGACCTTATGGGAAGTGATGAACCATATGAATTTCCTGTTGGGTTGCTTAATCAGTATAAGGATAGACATGGTATTCACAAGCTTGCCATTGCAGGAGAAGGGTTCTGCTGACTCTAAAAGTGTTACGAAGTATGACGACATTTTTGAAAAACTAATTCAGGAATATAACCTTAATGCAGAACAAATATTCAATGCAGATGAGACTGCACTATTTTGGCAGTGTTTGTGGTGTTTTTTGTTTTAGTATATTTATTAACCCTTTAAGGACCAAGAGGGACACATGTCCCATAAGTTTAGAGCATCTAATATCTAACTTTTAAGTTATGAAGTATCATTTTTCTTGCAGAGGTATCTTACTTGATACATAAATTCTAGGAAAATAAAGAATTTGTATATTTCCACAAAGATAGGCCAAAGTTATGACCTAGACAAAATTTACCTTTTGTTCACCAAGTACACCCTCATAGACACTTAAATTCTAAGTAATTTAAAATCATGTAATACAGGGTGTACATAAAGTCAGGATCTATTTTTGTGAAATAATTATTTTTTTCTATTTTTCTTTTCAGAAGCCCTTAGAATGAATACAGAAGAGCGTGTGGCAATAGTAATTTGGCGAATTGAGGGAAAGAAATACAATGGCATCAGAGAGGTTTAGGAGATTTCATAATCCGGGGCCAATAGCCAAGACAATACGATAATTGGTTAACAAATTTAAACAAACAGGATCTGTAAATGATGAAGCAAGATCAGGACAACCGTGTATGTCAGATCTTACCGTGAATGCAGTACGCGGAATTATCACTGAGGAGCCATGTACGTCCGTTCGTGCTGCATCACACAGACTCGGCCTCCCGATGTCATCTGTGCACAAAATTCTGAAAGTTAATTTGCAGAAGAAAAGCTATCATTTGCAGGTTTTACATGATTTACATGAGGAAGATTTCCCTCAACGAAGTGCTGTGTGTGCTGATCTCGTAGAACAAATCTGGAGTGATAATTTAATGGACAACATTCTCTTTAGTGATGAAGCCACTTTCCATACGTGTGGAAAAGTAAATCGCCATAACTGTCGAATTTGGGCAGATGAAAGACCGAATAATTTCATCCAAAATTGGGAAAGAGACTCACCTAAAGTTAGTCTGGATGGGTTTAACAAAATCTAAGGTTTATGGTCCTTTTTTCTTTGCTGAAGCTACAGTTACGGGGCTTATTTATCTGGACATGTTGCAGCAATTCCTTGAACCTCAGCTGATTGGGGATAGGATTGTTAGTACCATCTTCTATCAACATGATGATGCTCCTTGTCACTATGCCAAAATTGTTCAGGATTATCTAAATGGACGTTTTCCAAATCGCTGGATCGGACGCGGAAGCAACAGATGTTGGCCAGCGAGATCACCAGATTTAAACCCTTTAGATTTCTTTGCATGGGGCTTTATCAAATCGCACGTCTATCAGATGAAGATTATGAGTCTTGAAAACTTACGTACACATATACGAACTGCTGCAGATAACATAACCCCGCAAATGCTCCAGAATGTGTTTAGAAATGCTGCAGAACGATTTGAGCTGTGCAGGGATACTGATGGGCATCACGTCGAATCCTACTCTTAATTATTTAATAAATGTGTCCCGTAGTGTAAACCCGTACGGTACAAACGAGTTCGTCTCCGACGAATTGCGTTCTAACATTGAACCCAAAATTCCTTCGTTCTGACATCATAGTGTGTGCATTCTTTCATACGCGGAGTAACCGCATGTAATCCGCAGTAACCCCATGAAATCCAGTAATCCCAACCTAAATTATTAGATGCGAGATGCATATGAAAATATGCACATCGCATGAATTCTTCGATCCCTCCGCGTCTCCTTATGTCAGCATCACGCGATGCAAGGCAAGCGTCTATAAACAACATCAGTCTTTTGATTTTTTTATTATTAAATCTTTCTAAAATCTTGACCTTTCCCATAGATAAAGCATAATTGTGTTAACCTATAGACCACCTGACTTCCCCTAGCTCGACCTACTCGCATACCAAATTTCAGCTCTCTAACCCCTATTTCTCTTTTCCAATAAAATCGCACAAATTGGTTATCTCGAACATGAGATTCATTTGCGCTATAACTTCCTTCCAAATCGTTTCCTTTGTACTGGTTCGACCCTCCTTTCATGCCGCCCCTCTGGCGCCTCTTGATCCTACAATTATGCTTTATTATCAAAGAAAAACTGTAAACCCGCGCGAAACTATTTCGATCATGATTGGTTCGCCCCGGAACTCTCCCGAAGTTCAATCTCCCAATCGAAGCTGTCAACTAAAGTCGCCTCCGCCTAAATTTGAATATCGAAAATTATATAGGCGCTTGCTGTTTAGACTCCGCCCGTAAGAGGGTGACCCTTAGTTTACCTCGTCTCCGCCTACCCCGAGGTTTATAAAACCCCGAGAGCGTCGGTAACGAGGTCTTTGCTTTCTGACCATCTTCATACACGCAAACTCTGTGATTAATCCTGTAATTAATCGTGCAGTGGCACTACCCCTCTGGATCAAATTAGCTTCCATTTGATAATTGAACTTAACTTCAATATATAAACTTTGCTGCCGATTGCTTAAGAATCAGCAGCCTAAATTGTACCTTGTGCTTTAGTTAACTTGTTCCCGATTTATCTGTGTATTAAGTCTCACCTTAAGAGCTATATATAATCTTCATTTTTTTACGTAGCCAAATTTAATTTAATTTAATTTAATTTAATTTTACTATCAAAAGAATTCTGTACTCAGTGAATTAATAAAAAACTCTGTTAAATTGAGTTAGTCGTTTCCATTCACCGCATAAACTCGGTACAACTCCTGTACGGAAGCACTCGAAGGTAATCTTCCGAAACTTTACAACCAATTGAGGTAAGAGTGGTCAGTGACATCCACACACATTTTTTTGACAAGGCGCGAGCGCCGTGGCATCCATGGTGTCGACGTGAGACGCGGGACACCTCCAAGGAGTTTCATGGGAGTTCGCATAACCCGAGAGTGACGTTGTCCATCATCCTTCGGATACAATTCCGACTCCAACCAAGGGGACCGCCTCCGGAATTCATAGTCCATCGTCGTCTTCTACATTCGAGCGGCCCATTTGGGACACGGCTCGACACTGGAGGTCCCATCGAGACGCCGAGGACCCAGGACCCCCAGGACCCTGGAATTTGGTGTGAACGAAGTCTTGCCCATTTCGCCCCGGGTTCTCCTCATCCTCTCTCGGACGACGCCACGGCTGTACATGACGTCACCGTTCCTCCTCTGTCTCCTTTGTGAGTGACCTTCAAATCGAGAGGCGCAGCTGATGCCACGCAGCCGACTCAGTTCTTCTCTCGATCCACCTCACGCAACGTTTTTTTCGTTTGAGTGATAGTACGTAACTATTAAGTATCCCTGATTTACCCTTAACCCAATTATAAAATTAAACTGTGTTTGTGGAATATTGATAAATTGTGTACCCAGTTTATACACTAATCATTAACAAACTCTTTCCACAGTAATAATTCACGGTTAACGGTGAATGGTGACTAAAAACAAACTTTTAGCAATTTTATTTGTTTTCTCTTTGAGAAGTGGGATCAGTGAAGTGATTTTAACCACTTAATAATTTTCGTAGTATCATACTTACTTTAAAGTAACAAGTAATTTTAATTAATTACTGGATAGGAGATACGCTATTAATATGACCTTGCAGTCATTTATTCATATTTAATATTAATAACCGTCTTTATTTTTTTTATTTTACGATTTTTAATAATTTAATTATTTTAAATTCGTTTTGATTATTGAATTACCGTGTGTAATATTTTAGTACTTTTAAATTTTTTTTAATTGAATAGGTTAGGTAGGGTTAGGAATTTTATTTTTTAGTTTTATGTTTTACTTTGTGCTACGGGAATTACGCTTGTGACGTAATTGCAGGCCACATACGCGAATACGATTGGGGCACGACTGGCGGTACTTCCTTGCGGACTCAGGCTGAGGGCAGGATCCACCACCGCTGGAACTCACGTTTCTATCGTTAGGATCAAGGATACGGAAAGGGACTTTGTGTGGGACTCTTCATCCATTGGAGACCAACGATTCGACCATCGGATTTACAAGTAACCTTTTGCTATCCCAACCTTCATCTTTTCTCATATTCTTTTTTTTATTACTCTTATATCACCTACTTTATGAGAGCGATAGAACAATGCTGGCATAACTTGTTTTTTTAGCAATCCCGTCGTTCCTGAAATACGATATTTTAGTGTTTTACTGCATTGTTGAGGGTTCCTCGATTGCTTTGCGTTTGATTAAGTTAACCAAATTTTTAAACTTCTTTTTTTTTTATTGAATAATTAGTAGTTTACTTAATTTGGACCCCCCCCCCAAAAAAAAAAAAAAAAAAATATATATATATATACACACTACTTTACAGTGACAAATTTTCTTCACCCCTTGCAACATTTTTTCCGATTGTTTTGTTTTGTTTCGAATTTTATTTTTATTTTTTTTATATATATTTTGTTTAGTGTACACACGCCGATACTGTACATACTAGGACCACACTGCCAAAACACACTTCATTTGTTTATTCTCGCGCGCGACGTGTATGCCACATTCCGATTCCGACCAGGAATTTTCCTTACCACTTACACCTCCACGTCCGTCCTTCCCCAAACGTCGCCGTATTCCCAACACCAACATGGCCGACACTAACGATACTGCTTCCACTTGCCGACGTCCGTTCCAAAATTTAAGGGAACCGTCGCGGGAAAGGCCACCGAGCCACTTGTTCAACACTGGCTCCACAAACTGGAGATATATTTCGAAAATGAGAAGGTCATCGCGGACAAGGACAAAATTTCTGAAGCACAGCGGTTTGTTGATCTTACAGAGGGGTCAGCTCCAAGTTTGTCGACACTAACCCCGACTTAGGAGCGGCCACTACGTGGACCCAGTATCGTCGGATTCTCTTGGACAATTTCCGAGATGTCAGCGACACTCAACCGTTCGTGGCCATGACCAACTTGTTCCGATTGCGCTGGCAGGATGGTGAAGATTTTATGGAATTTAGGAATCGCATTCAAAGCGCTATGAATAGCGTCATCTTAGCCATCGACGGTGCTTTTGATTATAAAATGCCCTCACAAATGGCGAAGATATTGTCCTTTTCGGCAATGTATGCGAACCTACCAATCACCACCAAGTCAGATTCCAAAACACGCGGATCTTACCGCGTCGTTAGCAACTGTCGTGAACAAACTGAAGGAGTCGTGTCCAAACTCGACTGATCTAGTATTCGTCGACCGCGGGAAGAACGATCTAAAACCTCCCAGTCCATCCGTTATGCAGCAGCACCAACAGGAAGGCCCCAGAAGCAAAATTCTGCTTCTGCAACGCCCGCGCCGTCGAACCGGTCTCGACCAACCTCATCACGACAGCCCCCCCGATTCCAACCACAGACTCCAAGTCCGCCCCTACGGTGCTACAATTGCTGCCAAGTAGGCCATGGAATAAAACAGTGCAGGGCGGCTGCATATTGCGATTACTGCAGGAGTCCGGTCACCGGCGGGGAGAACGTTCCAAATGCCGGGAGAAGGGTGCCGCCCCAGCGACAACGGAATGCGTGGTCCAAAGGATCTCGACCTCCCGCGAGGCCACCGCAACAAGGATACCCTGAGGGAACTCCCTCCTATGTAACCAACCCTACCCGTAATCTATCGAACCAGGAAGTTCGACATATTTTCACGGAATGTTTGACCGAGATGGGATACGCCAGACCACCAGCCTTACCACTGGAAAGTCATGAGGCTACCGGCCAACCCGATGATTTTTTAGAGGACCCGCCGGCTCCAGGATTCCCGTATCGGGACGAGCCGGGTTGCCTCCCCGGGAGTAGCTATTCCTGCTCGGGAAAACCAGGAGTTACTACTCCACTTAAGGACCCCAAGGGCCCTGCACGAAATAATCCAGATACCACTGTAGAATCCTATAAGTTTCCTTTTTCAGAAACCCCTTGCATTGAACCCGAGACCTATGAGTCTCGTCCCGCTTCACAGAGACCTGTGGTAAACCCTGTTGACGTTCCTACGTCATACGTTTGCACAATTAGTAATACGTTTGAAGATGCTGTCATTCCACTTCGCGTTCGAAGTGTAGATATGTTTGGTCTGCTAGACACAGGTAGCAATGCTAACCTGATTAAACAGTCTAGTTTGAATAGAATTCCGGGAGTTTCCAAATTGGAACTTTTCCCGTCAAAGGTTGTTTTAAAAAGCGTTAATGGAGGAACCATACCCTCCGTAGGGCAAGTTAGGCTAAAACTGAAACTCGGCAAATTAGGCTTCGATGCCGATTGCGTAATAGTACAAGACTCTATGCACTTTCCTACCGACATTTTACTCGGTTACCCCTTCCTTAAAGGAAATGGTTGGGATCTTAAGTTTGAATCAAACGTTGTCCAAGTGCAAGGACAACTTATTCCGTTAGTGAATACGGAGTCGAACCCAGAGGTTCGTTTCTCTACTGCTGTTGAAGCAGGTTTAAGGATATTTCGGGCGATGTTCCCGACCTTGTTGGAACCCTACAGGATTGTTGTTATCCTGATCATGGAGGGATTCCATTTTTTCCGGCTTTGTTGCCGTGTGATTGTTTAGAGTCGGGTGAAAATCCCGTTGCACGCCATGTCCGGCGTTCATTGAAATTTATTCAGAGTCTGTTCCCACCGATGAGTTTCAGTTGAGGGTTAAAGAAGAATTCGTTATTGAGCCAACCAACAGGTCTGCTTCCGCGTAATTGTTACCTTTAACGATGGTACTTACGTGGATCCTGCGACTTCGGTAGTCGTGGAGAATGTTCTTGAGAATCAAGTACAACATTCGGGCTTAGTAATTGCACGCAGTCTGTGTACCAGCGAAAGTGCAACATCCCTTTACTGTGCGCTAATGTTGGTTCCGAATCCATTACGTTAAAACCTAATACTTTAATAGGCAAAGCCTATTTGGCCCAATCTGAGCCTATCTTATTCCTCACGCCATACGCAGGTGTACCCCTGAAGGCGTACCTCCTCAAAAATTACGTGCTACTTATAAAGCATGTCTAGAGTCCGATCCCGCAAATTCTTTCCTTTGCAGCGACCCGGACTTGTTTAACCAATTACTCGACTTCTTAGTCGAACACAAAAGCATCATCGCACTCAAGGGTGATGCTTTGGGACGTTCGAACCTCGTCCCATTTCACATTAATCTCGCGGAAAACACAAAGCCAATCTACATTCCGCCATATCGCGTTCCGCACTCCCAGCAGCTGGTTGTTGAGGAACACGTAAAGGAAATGTTAGATTTGGGTGTTATCCGACCGTCGGTTAGTCCTTGGTCTTCTCCGTTGATCCTAGTCAAGAAGAAAGACGGAACGTTAAGGCCGTGCATTGACTACCGACGCCTGAACAAAGTGACTATCCAGACCGATTTCCGCTTCCCAACATGCAGGAGGTCATTCAATACGTTGGTAAAGCTAAATATTTTACCTCTCTGGATTTAGCTTCAGGGTACTGGCAAATGTCTCTGTCTCCGGAGTCACGGCCATGTACTGCTTTCACTACCAACCAGGGCCATTACGAGTGGAATGTTTTGCCATTCGGATGCCGAAATGGTCCTGCGAACTTCTCTCGACTCATGAACATTGTGTTGTCCGGATTATTAGGTTCTCATGCCTTAGTCTATCTAGATGACATAGTGATCTACAGCGACACCGTAGAAGAACATTTCTTACGTCTTGCCAAAGTCTTCACACGTCTTTCGAACGAGAATCTCAAACTAAAACTGGCCAAGTGCCAATTTTTCCGATCCTCTCTTGTATATTTAGGATTTCTTCTTTCCTCTGACGGAATCCGACCGGATCCCGCCAAACTTCAAGTTCTCCTAAATTACCCTATTCCTCGAAACGTGATGAAGTACGAACCTTTATCGGGTTTGTAGGTTTTTATCGCAATTTCATTCCCAAATTTTCGGACATAGCCGCTCCTTTGACCAATTTGTTCAAAAAGAAAGCTACTTTTGAATGGAATTCTGAGCATCAGAAAGCTTTTACTGATCTTCGCGACAAACTCCTACAAGAACCCATACTGCAGTTCCCAGATTTTGACAAACCCTTCATAGTAGCCACGGACGCTTCTAACTACGGGTTAGGTGCCGTCCTACTCCAAGAAGTAGATGGTACCGAACTACCTGTGGCTTACGCTAGTCGGTTACTATCCAAGCCCGAACGTAACTATTCAGGGACTGAACGAGAAGCTTTAGCCATCGTATGGGCCCTGAAGAAGTTTAAGAACATCATCTACGGGTATAAAATATAGTAAAAACGGACCATGCTCCGTTAACATCTATATTTTCCAAGAAACTACCCGACGGACGATTAGGTCGCTGGGCTCTTACCGTCCAGGACTTTAGCCCCGAATACGTTCACCGTCCCGGTAAACTCAACGTTCTCCCGGACTGTTTATCCCGAATAAACAAACCCGAAGAGGTCTGTGGAATTCATCGTATTGAGACTATTCCCAATTTCGATAGAAACACACTCTTCGAGGCACAACGCAAGGACTCGTATATCTCCAAATTGGTTCAGCATTAAAAGCACAACCAAATTCGGAACTTCACCAGTTGTATGCTTTCCAGGATCAAATTTTGAATTACCAAATTTCTCCTGGGCAATACGTGGCAGAAGTTCCCGAGAGTCTTCAAGGCGTGGCGATCAAACTTTGCCACGACAGCGTTTGTGCTGGGCACCCTGGAATGAACGGACACTGAAATTGGTCCAAGCGCGTTACCATTTCCCACTTATGCGCACCAAGGTAACAGAGCACTGCAAGGCGTGCTCACCTTGTGCCAGGCATAAAGGAGCGCGTCCGCCCACCGCGCATATGCATACGTACCCCGTTCCTGTTAGACCTTGGGAACGCGTAGGAATGGACGTGCTGGGCCCCTTTGTCCAAAGTCGAAACGGAAATAAATACGTTGTCGTTTTCACCGACCATTTTACCAGGTATAATGAAGTTGTACCGGTGCCTGCCCATACATCGGAGATCATCGCCAAATGTTACTCGAACGAGTAATCCAACGGCACAATACACCGGCCGTGCTCCTCTCGGACAACGCTCGGGAGTTTACCTCCGCGATGTTCGTAGAGTTGTGCAAACGTCTCCATATACAAAAGGTACAAATAACACCGTACCATCCGGCAGCAAATGGTCTGGTTGAGAGGCAGAACGAAAAAATCCTTAACGTCCTACGACATCTCGTGGACGCGGACCAACGTAATTGGGACGAGTGCATCCCTATGGTACAGTGGACTGTTAACAACACCTATAGTCAACTCATCGATGACACCCCTCATTTTAGGCTGTATCATTACGATGCAAGATTTCCTTTCGACCTCCCAAACGACTCCACAGAAGAGGGATTTGACCTACAGGAACCCCAACGCTATGCGGACGACCTGGCTCGCCATTCGTTCCAAGTTTTCGAAGACACACGACGTTGTCTAAACTATGAGACCGACCGAATGGTCCACTACCAACACAACGGTACCCTAAGCAACGGACCATTATACCGGAAACCGTTGCTGGTTGGCAGGTACGAAGCCTCCGCCTCAGTAGTAAACTCTATCCAAAATGGGTAGGGCCATATCGCGTCCTCGAAGACCTGGGGCACAACACCTTCACCATCCAACACTTGCAAACCCTAAAGAAAAAGGTTGTCCATGCCAACCAAATTAAGGTTACGATTGAGGATCCTAATCCCCCTCAACCGAGGTCGTCCCGACCAAAGGTGGATACAACCCAACCCCGCGTTACCGATACCGAACCCGAGGATTCGGACGAGTGGGAATACTGCCTAAGGCCACCTCGGACCACCCTGTCCGCACAGCCTGATGAAGTTATCCTGGAACCCCTCGAACCTGACATCGAACCGGAGCCACTCCCTGCTGCTCCTTCCACACCAGACTTTAAAGTTTTACCGGAGGGCCCCGCAGCCAGTGAGGAGCCCCCCGACTCACCATCACCACCCTCACCTATCGACGACCCTGAAAAAGACCCTACAGTGACGTACCGATTTCGACCCCAGGAGTCGTCGCAAGGCCCGTGGACTCGCTCCCGATCGCGAATACCCGAGTCACTAGAACACACACATAGCCCTATCGAGCCAAGCTCCGACCCCGTACCCACACTCCACTCCGTCCCTAAACCCTCACGTGAAACACATTCCCATCACAAGACACCTACACAAAGTCCCTCCCTACCACCGAAAACACCCCTGCTGCCATCGACTCGGCCTGCTCCAACTGCGCGAATACCCGAGTCACTAGCCACTGCTTCGACGACCCATCCACCTCACCCCCTTCGTCCCCCGGACCGACCTTCGGTCAAACCCAAGGTGAGACCCAAATTCCCTTCCTGGAGAACTTCTCGGAAGTAACCGCTAACACACCCAAAAAAATTATTAGCAATGTTAACTTCGTCTAGTATGCTTACCCTTGTCTTCATTCTTTTTCCTGTTTCTAGTAGTACCTACCACATCGTCCCCGGTGCTGTGGTCGAAACCTTATCGGATAGCCATTTCCTAAAGGGCCACCTGAATGTGATTTTCGACCTACGAGCCCCGCACGTTATTTTCCGTACACAACGCCTGCCAACGAAAATTACTCTCCCACGCTATAGCTATTGCAAAGGCACCTATCCACCCACCATACTCTACTCCGACTAGGTCGTTTACCACATATAAACAACTACTCTCCTCCACCTATGCTCACACTTTAGAAAACATACACGCTACACAATACAAACTCAACGATACGCTGGCCCTACCTTGGATTCAGCAGTATCGTCCAAACAGCCCCTCAAATCGTACTAAACGCGGTTTCTTCGATCTCGGCGGGCAGTTGCTGAAAACCATCTTCGGCGTCGCTATTTCAGCAGATGTGCGTAGCGTGCGACGCGAAATCCAACTGCTAGCGAGCGACAATATCGTTAAAGGCGATGTGTTAAAACGTACTGTCTTCGCAGCAAAACGAAATTTTCACCTTCTCCGCAATCTCACACACACCTAAACGAGCTGGATTCCTTAATTGCTTTACAGCGCCGAAATTATAATCAAATTGAATATGTCCACCTTATAAACCTCCAAATTACTGTCATTGATAAGTATCTCGATCAAGTTCACGAGACACATCAAATCGTAATGGCCGCACTTAACGCTGCCATGTTAAAACTAACACCCCATTCACTAATTCCCTATAAGACCCTAAATACATTAATAACTGAAGCAAGTAAGGAACTAGCTCTAACCCCAATTTATCCGTTACACCCATCCAACGCCCATCATTTTCTCGACCTCACCTGGACGTTACTTGGTAGCTCTCCATTCTCCATTATTATTGTCATACCTTTTTTCGATGCTCAAGTTTACAACACCTATCTATTTCACCCCTTTCCCACGGTCTACTCTATGAGGGAAAACGTGACCCGTTTCATCTTACACACTGAACACCCATACTTTTTCCTCTCCAAAACCTACCAACAATACACCCTGTTTACCACTCGCGACATTACTCACTGTAGGACACCTCTGTCAACTAAATTCCTAATTTGCCCTCCACTCCAACCCTTTGTTTCAATACATTTTCAGAAACCATGTTACTTAATGCTGTTACAAAATTCGTCCCGTTCAAATTGCACGTTCCGGCCATTCGACCCTTCAACCCCCGTTCAGCTACAAATAAGTTCCGACCTCCTCCTGTCCATTCCCAAAAAACGTGAAGCAACTCTGGATTGCCCGAACAACCGTAGTATGATACAATTGGATCCAGTTAGTAGAATTCCCTCCGGTTGTTCTATTATTACCTCTAGCTTTATATCGTCAAACCCCAAATTACTCTCCATTAACAACACGCCTCATCTTGTACACCCTATGGCTCACCTCCCACCAATTCCTATCTTCAACCTTCCTCTTGCCTCTGTAACTCTTGTACCTTCCTTTAACTATCCCCCTTGGGATCAGCAATTGGATCGTATCAACGAAACCCTCCAAGAACGGTCTCATGTCTTATCCCACGTTCAGCCCCTCACCTACGTCAACGCCTCCACTGTCATACTAATCCTAATAATCATCTTCCTTGCTTGCCGCCCGTGTCGACGACTGAAGTGGAATGCCCCTACTTCGGAGCCCTCACCTTCGGAAGAAGCCCCGGACGGTCTGCCCCAATCTTCGGCCCCCCGTTAGCTGTCGCTACACCGAGAAATCCAAATTTTAATTAGTTAGCTAGCACGTAAATATTAGTTTTTGTTTCTGCTTAAAACTGTTAATCTTATTATTATTTTTGTTTACTTGTCACTTCTGCAGAAGGGGAGGTAGTGTCCCGTAGTGTAAACCCGTACGGTACAAACGAGTTCGTCTCCGACGAATTACGTTCTAACATTGAACCCAAAATTCCTTCGTTCTGACATCATAGTGTGTGCATTCTTTCATACGCGGAGTAACCCCATGTAATCCGCAGTAATCCGCGGTAACCCCATGAAATCCCAGTAATCCCAACCTAAATTATTAGATGCGAGGTGCATATGAAAATATGCACATCGCATGAATTCTTCGATCCCTCCGCGTCTCCATTATTGTCAGCATCACGCGATGCAAGGCAAGCGTCTATAAACACATCAGTCTTTTGATTTTTTTTATTATTAAATTTTCTAAAATCTTGACCTATTCCCATAGATAAAGCATAATTGTGTCAACCTATAGACCACCTGACTTCCCCTAGCTCGACCTACTCGCATACCAAATTTCAGCTCTCTAACCCCTATTTCTCTTTTCCAAAAAAATCACGCAAATTGGTTATCTCGAACATGAGATTCATTTGCGCTCTATAACTTCCTTCCAAATCGTTTCCCTTTTGTACGGGTTCGACCCTCCTTTCATGCCGCCCCTCTGGCGCCCTTGATCCTACAATTATGCTTTATTATCAAAAGAAAACTGTAAACTCCGCGAAACCTATTTCGATCATGATTGGTTCGCCCCCGGAACTCTCCCGAAGTACAATCTCCCAATCGAAGCTGTCAACTAAAGTCGCCTCCGCCTAAATTTGAATATCGAAAACTATTATAGGCGCTTGCTGTTAGACTCCGCCCGTAAGAGGGTGACCCTTAGTTTACCTCGTCTCCGCCTACCCCGAGGTTATAAAAACCCCGAGAGCGTCGGTAACGAGGTTCTTTGCTTTCTGACCATCTTCATACCACGCAAACTCTGTGATTTAATCCTGTAATTAATCGTGCAGTGGCACTACCCCTCCGGATCAAATTAGCTTCCATTTGATAATTGAACTTAACTTCAATATATAAACTTTGCTGCCGATTGCTTTAAGAAAGAATCAGCAGCCTAAATTGTACCTTGTGCTTTAGTTAACTTGTTCCCGATTTATCTGTGTATTAAGTCTCACCTTAAGAGCTATATATAATCTTCATTTTTTTACGTAGCCAAATTTAATTTAATTTAATTTAATTTTTACTATCAAAAGAATTCTGTACTCAAAGTGAATTAATAAAAAAAACTTAAATTGAGTTAGTCGTTTCCATTCACCGCATAAACTCGGTACAACCCGTACGGAAGCACTCGAAGGTAATCTTCCGAAACTTTACAACCAATTGAGGTAAGAGTGGTCAGTGACATCCACACACATTTTTTTGACAAGGCGCGAGCGCCGAGTGCATCCACTGGTGTCAACGTGAGACGCGACACCTCCAAGGAGTTTGCCATGGGAGTTCGCATAACCCGAGAGTGACGTTGTCCATCATCCTTCGGATACGATTCCGACTCCAACCAAGGGGACCGCCTCCGGAATTCATAGTCCATCGTCGTCGTCTACAATCGAGCGGCCCATTTTGGGACACGGCTCGACAAATGTTACCACTTTATCATTGAATTCCATATAATTTCCAAGTGCTTCACAAAAATAGATCCTGACTTTATGTACACCCTGTATAACAAACATTTTGTACATATTTAGACACTGTCTCTCAGTACTCTGATCATGTTAGTTTTATATTTTAAGTGTGTTTTTCCCTAACTGGGTTTTCTGTTCACAGGGACCTATTTGTCCCTATGGTCATTATTGGCAACTCTGATCAGGCTTCGCTAAATCTTTATTGCAGTGTTTATTCACTATTTTTAAATAATTTTGGTAAACTATAAATTATTTAGAAATACATGTGTTAGACAACATTAATGAAGTTATAAATAATTGCTGTATATGTAATTAGTACAATACAACTAAGCCTACAGTCCAGTTATTGTTTGTGGGAAATTAGTGTTCGCTGAAAAATATCTCTAAAGAAATTAAAAAAAATTACATAATGACTAATAAAAAAAGAGCATTTATTTAAAATTACAGATAGTGAAGTTCACCAAATTTTATATGTTGATGAGAGTGATGATGAAAGTGACAAGTGGATGAGGAAGACCAGGTTTTTTTAAAAACTGATATGGATCAGATTGGAGAAGAAATCATTGAACATCCAAAGCAAAATTATCAAAGTTCTAGTTGCTCTTATGAAGGAGCTCTCCAGAATGTAACAGACAGTATAACAAGTGAACCACAGGAGAAATGAGCCAAATCAAATAAAACTGAAAACCCATTTTCATGGACAAAAGCATGCATTGTGCCTGCTCAGTTACAAATACAATACCCATATGGTAAGGTGAAGCTATTTAATGTGAGCAAACCCAACCCATTGGATATTTTTGAGGTGTGCAACTTCGATAAATTAGTAACTGACATCATAAGGCAGTGTGAGCTATACATGGAACAGAAAGGCATCCCATTTTCACTGACTCTGATGAGCTGAAAGCCTTTTTGGGAATGAACTTTGTTATAGGATATCATCACTTACCCTCAGTAAGAGACTATTGGTTGGTCAACACAGCCAGATTGCCATGTTCAATATATATCTAGTATTATGCCAAGAAACAGATTTGAACAAATTAGAACCACTCTACACTTTGCCAATAATGATGAGATGCCTCCTAGAAATGATCCAATGTATGACCATGCATTCAAAATAAGACCAAAAATAAATAATTTCAATGAAAATTTCCAAAGCAGCGAAAGAACCATCTAAGCAACAGTCGATTGATGAACATATGAGGAGTGATCAAAAAGTATTGGTAATTTTATGGCTATGGACAAATGAATGCAATTAAGAAATAACCATTCACATATGAGTTTTCCTGCCCTCTGGTGTCTGCAGTCTGAAGCAAAATCTGCTACCATGAGTCAGTAGTTGGTTGGAGCACTTAAAAGGAGGGTGTTTTTTTGCAGTACATATAAATCTCTGAAATGGAACAATGCGCTTTTGGAGATGAACGAAATGATTAAAACAGCTTTGGAAATGATGCTCTGTGTAGCTAACATTTACAAATGGCACAAAAAGTTTAAAAATGGAGAAACATCACTTGAAGACAAGGAACGCAGTGGCTGCCCTTCCACTTCTCATACAGATGAAAATGTCCAACACATTCGATTTCTGGTACAAGCAAATGTTTCTCAAGTTTTAAACTTTTTGTGCCATTTGTAAACATTAGCTACACTGACAGCATCATTTCCAAAAGCTGTTTTAATCATTTTATTCATCTCTGAACATGCATTGTTCCATTTCAGAGATTTATACATACTGCAAAAACACACCCTCCTTTTAAGCGCTCCAACCAACTACTGACTCATGGTAGCAAATTTTGCTTCAGACTGTAGATGCCAGAGGGCAGGAAGACTCACATATGTAAATGGTTATTTCTTATTTGCATTCATTTGTCCGTAGCAATAAAATTATCGATACTTTTTGATCACTCCTCACATGATCAAATTCAAAGGTCACAATGCTATGAAATAGCATATCAAAACAAAGCCAATAAAATGGGGTTTCAAAATGTGGTGCCAATGTGACTCCCAAACAGGCTATTTGTATCAGTTTGATATTTACACAGGTAAAAAGCCTTATCCAGAAAGGGGACTTGAAGAAGTTGTGCATATGCTTACTAAGTCCAAAGAAGGCTTAGGGTGTGAAGTTTACATTGTTAATTTTTTTGACAGCTCTATGTGACAGAGACAGATTCTTGAAAAAAAAGGTGCACTCATAATTAAGGTAGGTTGATTTTCTGCATTTTTTTAGGTATCGACTTTGGACTAGTTGAGATAGTCAGGGCTTAATATGATAATAACTGACAAAAAATTTAAGATCCCTAGCTTTAACCGTTTTTTAAGAAAACTTTCAAAAATCGTCAAAAAATCGTACCAAAAAATACTGCATTTTTGCAATTTTCAGCCAAAAAAAACGCTATTTTCATAAAAAAATCCTGAAAAAAGTTAATTTTATTGAAAAAAAGTAAAAAAAAAACATGTACAGAGTCAAATAGACACATTTAGATCCCAAGATCATCATAATTTTCACTGTAAGAGCCCTTAGAAGCAAAGGAAGGCCTCATCTGGCAGCTTAGGGCTTTGGCCAGAATGTGTTTGTGCCTTGATTCAATTCCATAAACAGTATGGGAAGCTTCAGATGTCAGCTTCACGGCCCTTTCAACACTGAGAATGTGAAGGCAGATCAGGCAGCTCCAGCTTGGTGCCATCCAGCAATGCTTCTTGAAGCTCCTGGTCAGAAAAGTCTTCTGAGAGAGCAGGTTCACAGATGCCACTTTGAGAAAGGTTGATTAGTTCTGACCAGTGGGTAGCTTCAATGTTGATGGCTGTGATCATCTTCAGCCTCTCTTGGCTGGCTTCCCACTTCTGAAAGAATAATAATTAATTTATTTTTTATTCCAGTTTAAGATTTAATCCCTATTAGTCTCAGAATTGCTGATTTAAAGTAAACTTAAATTAAAAAACAAAAAACCTGTTATATAAATCCCCATAATCAAATTTTTTTTCAGAAAGAAGGTAAGATTATTTCCATCATCAGAGGGGAAGGGGGGAATTGGGATAAGAAAATGTGAAAAAAATTTGATTATGGGGATTTATAGAACTCGGGGCCTTTTTTTATTAAATAAATCCCCATAATCAAATTTTTTTTTCACATTTTTTAAATTAATAAATGTTTACCTGATGGACAGAATTTTCTTCAGAGCAGCTTCTCTCACTTCCAAGTCATCAGACTTCATCATGGAGTACAGCACATTCTCGGGCAGCAAGGCAAAAGCATTGTACTTCAGGTTCTTGAAAGCAACACCCTAGATTTCTTCAGACTGCTGCTTGATCCTCTGGATCATGTTGAAGATTTACAGCTGCTGATTGTGGAACTTGCTGTCCCTTTTGATCTCAAACCAACTGACTGCATACACTTCCACAATGAACTTGATGGCCTGGTAAAGCTTATCCTGTAGTTCTGGAGGGTAAGCACCTCTGGTCCACAGACACATCAATCTAATTGCCAAAGTCAACCATCTTGCATGGTTTAATGGTCCAATTCTCCAGGCAGCAAATCTTGGGTTGACTTTGCCCCTGGAAATTCCAAGCACATACTCCAAGAGAAGCCTCTGGTCGCTACCGAGATCATTCAGTGTCTCCTCAGCAAATTCCATGTCATCCAGGGGGCCACTGAGTTTGGTGAATTCCACTTGTGGCAGATCTTGGTAGTCAATTTCACAGAGTTTTCCCAGCGGACCAGTGAAAGCAGTGGGACTTTTGGTACTGCCATCAAAATGCTTGAAAACAGCTCTGAAAGGAAGCTCATTCTGATGGAGTGAACAGCCAATGGTGTGCAATTTCCGCTCAATTTTATTTTCCAGAGCTGCTACAAGGCCTCCCTCCCAGCCAGTGTTTGTATTTGTGTTGTTAAGGAGGACAGCTTTCAGGGTATGAACACTGTTAAACTCCTCCAAGACACTAGCAACTTCTTCACCAAGAAGAACTCCAGTTGCACCTTTAATTGGGATGATTAAGATATGTTCCACTTTCAGTTCCCGGCTCCTTTGTGAAAGTCAAATGGTGCTCTTGTCCCTTTCCTTTCTTCAAGGCCAGGCTTAAGCAGGTCCATAGCTTGTAAGTCCAGGAGGAAGGCATTAGCAAGACTTGCCCCAAGATTGGAAGAAACATCACCCCTGATCAGTTCCATGGCATATCTAGGGATTTTCAAAAAGCTGTAACCTCCACTTGGGTGCCTCCTTGGCTTGAACTCTTCAGCTTCACCACCAGATGGCTGAAATGAAAATAAAAAATAAATTACTAAAGCGAAAATGGGGGAAAATAAGGGTAAAAATCGACAAAAATAGGCGGAAATAAGAATGTTACTAAAGCAAAAATGGGGGAAAAAAGGTGGGAAATAGGGACAAAAAGTAGGGATAAATTTGGGTAAAAATGAGAAGATATAAGAAAAAATATATATTACCTCTCCTGAGCTGGATTCAAAAGAAATATCTTGTGAAGGTGTGGAGGCAAAAGTGGCCAAATCCACTTCCTGCTGCTGTTGAATCTGGCTCTGTAATCTTTCTGCTTCAGCTGCAGCCCTCTGGTCTCTCTTCACAGCAGCTTTATCCACAGATCCCAGCTGGAAAGAGCCCTTGGGTCCTATTTTGGCCCTTTGATCTCTCAAGTATTCCCTCTCCTCTACTGGAACCTGAAATATTAAAGTATATTAAATAGCGGATCTAAAATAAGAGATAAAATCCTGAAAAAATATTGATTATTAATTTCTATTACCGGGGGGGGGGGGGGGATTACAGGAGGAAAATGCGGATATTTTTCAATTATTTTTTCCTTCTATTTAAAAGGCACCTAATCGCACTAAGTTAGGCCAGTTAAAAGTTAAAAAAATAATAGCATTACCTTCTTACTGGAAGGACAAATGCAGATTATGTGCTGTGTTGACAATTTTCTTTCTTGCACTTCACAGCATTGTCATCACAGGGATGAACAGGTAGCTTACAGGTGCAAGCAGAAATGTCAAAAAGTTTATCCAGCTTTTCCTCCAGATTCTGCTCCTGGACTGTAGAAAGAGATTTCCTGTTTATCTCTTTTGCTTTCTTGAAGCACACTTTATCCACCAATTTCACTACATAATATTCCTCATACAGGGGCAGCCGCGGGTTCACTGCCTGCCAGATCTCAATCATATCCTTTGCTATCATTTTAACAATATCATAGTCTTTCAAGTCTGGGTGGCTGTTTTGGAGGAAATAACTGTACTGAATAACTTGGCGGAGGGTAGGAGGCTCTGTTTTATCCAAAGGGGAAGGCTGGCCAGAATTTTTTGGCACTATCACTTCGAGTTAACACTACACTTCCATTTTTTACCCATTTTTATGAAATATCTGAAAATAAACACGATTAAATGAATGCATCATAAAATAACTTAATTTAATACACATTTTATAGGTAAATATCATTAAAAATACAAAATAATACACTAATAAACATCTATAATGCATTTACAATAAGTTTCAAGCATTGTTTTATTAAAAAAGCCAAATTTTAATTGATTATTTTGATGAAATAAGGTCCGATATTTTGTTTGTTTACATTGCGCGAATGCAGCACACACGATTTTACGCGTAAAATTTGGCAATTTTACAACTTAAAAATAATTAACAATCCTCAAAAAATACAATCATTTTCACAAATATGAGGGTGCAATGTTTTTTATACATTAATACCTTTCTATCTAGACTAGTCCAAGATCAGTTCCAAAATCAACCTACCCTAACTCATATGGTACTGTGCGATCGAATAGAAAGCATATGCCCAGAACCTTCAAACCAGACAAGGACATGAAAAGATATTGATTACATAACAGCAAATGGAATGAGTCGTGTAAAATGGATGGACAATAGGTCAGTGTTGATGGTTTCAAATTTTCTTTCTCCATCAGAAAGTTTTCGTAAAGCACAGAAGAACAGGGACATCAGAAAAAATTGACATTTCTTGTCCTAAGATGGTTGAGATGTACAATAAGTTTATGGGTGGTGTAGATGTAATGGACCAAAAAAGGGTATCATACGAACATGACAAGAGATCCTGCACAAAATTCTGTCTTCGTTTCTTTTTTGATTTCCTAGATATTGCTGTCAACAATGCTTGCTGTGTTTACACTGCATTAGTAAGTGAAACTAGTACAACAATTATAGCAGGTTATAGCACGAGGACTAATTGGAAAATACACAAATTGGTCAAGAGCAACACCAATTTCTGTGACAAGTCATTTGACCATAGGCACAGCACCAAGACCGGTACACACAATGAAAAAGTCAAATGTAAGAAAAAGCTGTATTCATTGTGCAAAATCAAAAACAGAACTTTCAATGTCTATATCATTTGTGGCATTCATCTTTGCTTTACATTAACTCTAAATTAGTTTGCAAAACATCATAAATAAATGCAAAGCAAATACTATTAAATATATATATATTATAATATATATATATATATATATATATATAGGGTGTCTCATAAGTCCAGCATCATAGGAGAAATTCATATTTTTCTATTTCTACAGGCCAAAATGTCTGTGAGCAAGGAAGAACGAATCCAAATAATTCTACTCATAGGAAATCAGTCAAAGAGAGGCAGCTGCTGAATTTAACAGACTGCATCCAGACCATGAGCCAATAACACAGAATTGTGTTAGCAGACTTGCAAAGTTTAAGGAAACAGGATCCATAGAAGATAAACCATGCAGTGGACCTTCAAGGAGGTCCACTGATGATGATACAGCAACTGCTATCCTGGCTCATTTTAACAGGTCCCAATAAGTCTCTTTGGCAATTGTCTGCCAAGACAGGAGTATCAAAAAGTAGCATCCATCGCATTCTTCAGGTTCACAAATGGCATCCATATAAACTTCAGATCCTACAGAAATTAAGCGAAGATGAGCCCAACTGGCGGATAGAATTTGTGAATGGGCTATGGAACAATATGCTCAGGATGCCAATTTCCCATCCACCATTCTGTTCAGTGACAAGGCTGTTTTTTATGGAAATGGTGAGGTAAATCGACAGAACACCTGCTACTGGTCTCAAAACAACCGTCACTGGTATAACTCTTCAAAGGAATAAGGTGCATCTCGGGTGATGGTATGGGTGGCATTTGGTAGAATCGCATCATAGGCCCCCTCTTTTTTGATGAACATGTCACTGGAGGCACGTACCTACGTATGCTCAAGGAAGCATTTCCCAGTCTTGAACAAAGAAGGAAATTTCCCAACATGGTTCCAGCAAGATGGCGCTCCTGCACATTACAGCACCCAAGTAAAGGAATACCTGTACCAACAATTCCCTGGTCATTGGATAGGACGTCAAGGGCCTGTGGAATGGCCAGCTAGAAGCCCGGATCTCACACCACTAGATTTTTATCTCTGCATATACCAGCGCTTTCAAGTGGCCCCAGAGAAAATTAGGTGTGTTGAACATTTGTGGCAGCGCATTATTGGGGCATGTAACACCATTACTCCTGACATCATTCACTGTGTGCTTGCTGACTGGGTATCACGTCTGAATTTGTGTATTGAAAACAATGGTGGACATATTGAGCACATTCTGTAAATAAAAGCTTTTGTTTTGCTTTTTTTTATTATTTTTCCTATGATGCTGGACTTATGGGACACCCTGTATATATATATATATCTTTTTAAGTTCAGAAAGAACTGATTCGCCTCTATTTAAAAGGGCATATCTCAGCGGAAAAACAAAGAAAAAGTGAGGAAAGACAGGAAAAAGAAAGGGTGGAGGGGACAGTCAAAGTGGAAGACCAAGGATGACAAGGACTGCAGGGTCGAGCCCCATCATCCTTGGGTGCTAGGGCCGGGAGGGCGCACGTGAAACCTCCAGGAACAAGCATGTACAAACAAGCACAAAGAGCACTCAAGAGCATGAGCTTAGAACCCCCTTGCAGGGATATATATATATGTTATACACAAGCCACTTTATTCCCCATAATACCCCGTTTTATCTTCAATATTTAAAAAAGCCCTTGAGATAAACCTTGAGTGTCCTCATCAACTCGTGCGACGCTACCCCCCCTTTTTTCTGTTCTTTTAAATGCTTGCCTTGGCGCGTTTTGGACTCGTAGGAGAGGGAGTACAAAAACAGATGCAGACCCGTCAGAATAGATCTGGCGCTTCATCGGGAATGAGTGAAAAGGCCGGGTGGTGCCCTGGAAATTCTCCTAGTAGGCCTTGAGGGGGTTTGCTTGTTAAAAACTAAATTTGAGTGTTATTGAGTGAGATTCGAGATTTGAGTTCGATATTAAGCTTGAGAGAATATGAGATTTTGAGTTTATGAGGAAATAGTGACAGCTGTTAACCTAAACTACTGCAAGGGATGTAGATGTAGTGGATGGGCAACTACAGAACTTAAGTTATTTAATTAATGTTGACTAGTTTAAGAAAAAAACCTGAACTTGACCGTACTATATTTCAAATTTGAGACTGAACTTGTAACCAAATGACTTAAATTTATTGATTAAAAGCTATTCAAACCAACTATTTCATTATCAAATACACTAAAATCAGGGGTACAGAAGTAAGCGGAAGATAAAGAATTCACGCAGAGGGTCACTAAGATTTATTATAACTTCAATTTACTCATCGAGCATTAACAGTGACCTTCGAAAATAAACAATTTGTAATAAGGATCCGTCTCCCCTGATGAATGGACATTTTTTATTCTTTATTACAAACTGGTGTCAGAGAAGGGGATCAACTTTTCAATTTTTTTTTTATATTACAACTGGTGATACCCCACAACTAGTGATACCCCCCACTAAAAACCTAAGTGAAAGGTGACAGAAAGTGCTCTCCAAGTGTGTATATGAGGACTACCAGCTCGCAACAGACAGCGACGAATGACAAAGTGAGGGTTACCCGATCGAGAACTGCTGCTACTCAGGCCAAGTCGACATCGCAACTTGCTACTGGACACCAAGCCACAGGAGTAAACTTTCACACCAACGTGGAGGTAAGCGACCCATCTTGTGTTGCGAGGGTGTTAGAGGGGGGCAGTCCACCTAAATTAACCCCATCAAACCTTCATTTCCTTCCCCCCAAATTTTTTTATATAGAGTACCTTTCCTTCCAATCAGTTCCCCTAGACTCGAGGTTGAGACTAATCCGGCTCCAAACCTATTTTTAGCACAATTTAGCAATTCAAATTCGGTCGAGTTTTGGCTGAGCTCATTTGAGAACATGCCTCTTGGCCAAGAAGGAATCAGTCCCAACCATGTATCAGCAACCACTCCCTACACACTTCCCTCATCCATATGTTCCCCCTTTCTATCCAGGGTATCCTCACTTGTATTCCCCCAATGTAGGCTTCCCCAATCCACACGTTAATATTGTCCTGTATAACACTAGTAATGCACCCAAACTCCATACAAAAAATGCCGGGTATAAGCACGCTCGATGTCTTCTATGTGGGGACAGGGGACACCTAGCTCCTCAGTGCCCCCTGATTGAAGCAGTGAAGACATTGAAGGAGAGTGAAAGGGTGCATGAAAGGGATGAGCTATAGGCAAGAGAATGAGAGATCATCGGAGGGAATGGACCCCAAAATGAGACCGCCAGTATGAAGATTACGAAAGAGGAAGTAGGTACTCTTCCCCTTCCGAATATTCGAGAAGACGGAACTTCTCGCCATATGAGAGAAACAGAGATAACTATGGTAACCCGAGATACGAGAACAGGTGTGAGGGTAACCCGAGATACGACAACAGGTGTGAGGGTAACCCGAGATACGACAACAGGTGTGAGGGTAACCCGAGATACGACAACAGGTGTGAGGGTAACCCGAGATACGACAACAGGTGTGAGGGTAACCCGAGATACGACAACAGGTGTGAGGGTAACCCGAGATACGACAACAGGTGTGAGGGTAACCCGAGATACGACAACAGGTGTGAGGGTAACCCGAGATACGACAACAGGTGTGAGGGTAACCCGAGATACGACAACAGGTGTGAGGGTAACCCGAGATACGACAACAGGTGTGAGGTAACCCGAGATACGACAACAGGTGTGAGGGTAACCCGAGATACGACAACAGGTGTGAGGGTAACCCGAGATACGACAACAGGTGTGAGGGTAACCCGAGATACGACAACAGGTGTGAGGGTAACCCGAGATACGACACAGTGTGAGGGTAACCCGAGATACGACAACAGGTGTGAGGGTAACCCGAGATACGACAACAGGTGTGAGGGTAACCCGAGATACGACAACAGGTGTGAGGGTAACCCGAGATACGACAACAGGTGTGAGGGTAACCCGAGATACGACAACAGGTGTGAGGGTAACCCGAGATACGACAACAGGTGTGAGGGTAACCCGAGATACGACAACAGGTGTGAGGGTAACCCGAGATACGACAACAGGTGTGAGGGTAACCCGAGATACGACAACAGGTGTGAGGGTAACCCGAGATACGACAACAGGTGTGAGGGTAACCCGAGATACGACAACAGGTGTGAGGGTAACCCGAGATACGACAACAGGTGTGAGGGTAACCGAGATACGACAACAGGTGTGAGGGTAACCCGAGATACGACAACAGGTGTGAGGGTAACCCGAGATACGACAACAGGTGTGAGGGTAACCCGAGATACGACAACAGGTGTGAGGGCAACCCGAGATACGACAACAGGTGTGAGGGCAACCCGAGATACGACAACAGGTGTGAGGGCAACCCGAGATACGACAACAGGTGTGAGGGCAACCCGAGATACGACAACAGGTGTGAGGGCAACCCGAGATACGACAACAGGTGTGAGGGCAACCCGAGATACGACAACAGGTGTGAGGGTAACCCGAGATACGACAACAGGTGTGAGGGCAACCCGAGATACGACAACAGGTGTGAGGGCAACCCGAGATACGACAACAGGTGTGAGGGCAACCCGAGATACGACAACAGGTGTGAGGGCAACCCGAGATACGACAACAGGTGTGAGGGCAACCCGAGATACGACAACAGGTGTGAGGGCAACCCGAGATACGACAACAGGTGTGAGGGCAACCCGAGATACGACAACAGGTGTGAGGGCAACCCGAGATACGACAACAGGTGTGAGGGCAACCCGAGATACGACACAGGTGTGAGGGCAACCCGAGATACGAAACAGGTGTGAGGGCAACCCGAGATACGACAACAGGTGTGAGGGCAACCCGAGATACGACAACAGGTGTGAGGGCAACCCGAGATACGACAACAGGTGTGAGGGCAACCCGAGATACGACAACAGGTGTGAGGGCAACCCGAGATACGACAACAGGTGTGAGGGCAACCCGAGATACGACAACAGGTGTGAGGGCAACCCGAGATACGACAACAGGTGTGAGGGCAACCCGAGATACGACAACAGGTGTGAGGGCAACCCGAGATACGACAACAGGTGTGAGGGCAACCCGAGATACGACAACAGGTGTGAGGGCAACCCGAGATACGACAACAGGTGTGAGGGCAACCCGAGATACGACAACAGGTGTGAGGGCAACCCGAGATACGACAACAGGGTGAGGGCAACCCGAGATACGACAACAGGTGTGAGGGCAACCCGAGATACGACAACAGGTGTGAGGGCAACCCGAGATACGACAACAGGTGTGAGGGCAACCCGAGATACGACAACAGGTGTGAGGGCAACCCGAGATACGACAACAGGTGTGAGGGCAACCCGAGATACGACAACAGGTGTGAGGGCAACCCGAGATACGACAACAGGTGTGAGGGCAACCCGAGATACGACAACAGGTGTGAGGGCAACCCGAGATACGACAACAGGTGTGAGGGCAACCCGAGATACGACAACAGGTGTGAGGGCAACCCGAGATACGACAACAGGTGTGAGGGCAACCCGAGATACGACAACAGGTGTGAGGGCAACCCGAGATACGACAACAGGTGTGAGGGCAACCCGAGATACGACAACAGGTGTGAGGGCAACCCGAGATACGACAACAGGTGTGAGGGCAACCCGAGATACGACAACAGGTGTGAGGGCAACCCGAGATACGACAACAGGTGTGAGGGCAACCCGAGATACGACAACAGGTGTGAGGGCAACCCGAGATACGACAACAGGTGTGAGGGCAACCCGAGATACGACAACAGGTGTGAGGGCAACCCGAGATACGACAACAGGTGTGAGGGCAACCCGAGATACGACAACAGGTGTGAGGGCAACCCGAGATACGACAACAGGTGTGAGGGCAACCCGAGATACGACAACAGGTGTGAGGGCAACCCGAGATACGACAACAGGTGTGAGGGCAACCCGAGATACGACAACAGGTGTGAGGGCAACCCGAGATACGACAACAGGTGTGAGGGCAACCCGAGATACGACAACAGGTGTGAGGGCAACCCGAGATACGACAACAGGTGTGAGGGCAACCCGAGATACGACAACAGGTGTGAGGGCAACCCGAGATACGACAACAGGTGTGAGGGCAACCCGAGATACGACAACAGGTGTGAGGGCAACCCGAGATACGACAACAGGTGTGAGGGCAACCCGAGATACGACAACAGGTGTGAGGGCAACCCGAGATACGACAACAGGTGTGAGGGCAACCCGAGATACGACAACAGGTGTGAGGGCAACCCGAGATACGACAACAGGTGTGAGAATCAGTACGAGAATCAGTACCATTCACCGTCAGCCTATGAACAAAGAAGAAGGGACTATTCCCCTTACGACAGAAGAAACGGAGGTTACCCCTCCCCTGATAGGAATGGAGACAGGTATCCCGACAGAAGAACGGACCGAAGTCCGTCACCCTATCGGATACGATAAGGAAAGAGAACCTAATCGCGAAAGATGCCCAAAAAAAGAATGGGAAAAAGGGCGAGATAATTCTCCGTGGCCCCAAAGAAATGACCCCTCAACCGAAAGGGACCTTTTCCCCAATCAAGAGTCATTTAAGGAGGAGGATCAGGCAACACACAAGACAAAAGAACTTAAATTGAAGTCGATATTGGTAAGGAGAAAAGAAGACAAAGGCAGGGACTGGGACAGAAGAGATAAAGGTGAGAAAGTGAGTGAACAAATGGGATGAACGAGAGAAAAAATATCTCACAAATAAGGAAGCGAAAGAGATGAATGAAATGTATGAAAGGAATGAAAGACGCAGCTTCAATAATGATACAAAAGAGGTGTCTCTAAATGTTTATGAAATGAGTGATATTGAAAGTGCATATACACTGCGAGAAGACAGAGTGAGTCTGCAGAGTGATTTGACCTTGAGAGCGGAGTCTGCCTCATGCAGATCTCATAAAGAGTGCGAGGAAGGGGAAAGTGACCTTGACTTTGAGGTAAAGTCTCAGTCGGAGGACACAGACGCAGTGAAAATGATAGCGGTATGTAAGAGAAAAATGTATGAAATGTTCGAATTAACGAGAGAGAGATAGAAAGAATGCATGGATTAAAATCTGAGAGCTCAATGAATGATAGTATGATAGATGAGAACATGAAAAACCGAAGGGAAATTGATCCCCCAATGGAGGCACAATGGGTAAATGGAGTATATATTATGTGTTCATGCGACGTGAATTTGAGACATAACGTGACAAAGAATGATTTGTGTTTGTATTGTGGGAACAGAAGTAGTTTGAATCCAGTGAACAAAAAATGTAAATTGCAAAAATGAATTAAAAACGAGCGAGGAAAATATCATGATAATGGACGCGGATGAATTGGCTATACAGGAAATGACGGAATACAGCGAAAGAGACATAAAAGAAGTAGCTCCATTGAATGATTGCCTCTGGGAATCGACCAGGGTAAAAATAAATGAAAGTTGCATGAGGGAGAATGCAGAGCAACAAATAATGAATGAAAACGATCCCATGGTATCCCTTGAACTTTTGAACGAAGGGACTGATGTCAGTCTAACAAGGAAAGGGTCAATTGACACTGTTGAATTTCGACCCCAAGTCAAAATTACGAATCATAGCCGTAAGGCGGTAAATGACAAAGTCCTAACCACCATGGGACATAGAAACAAAAATAGGCATTGAGCGCAAGAAATATGATCTTACTGCATTGCTCATTAAAGAATTGCCTGAGAGATTAAACTTTATTTTAGGGGCAGATTTCATCCGAGTAAACCTCCTACATATTGCAGGTAAAGGTACGGGGTTTGTGGCTTACATAAATGAGATCCAAATCCCCTTGAGTACGAAATTGATGGGAGCCCCAAACCAAGAAGACCAAAATGTGGAGAGAAAAGAAGTAAACAACCTCCCTCTCCCATTAATACAAGGGTCCACTTCCATTGCCCCTTTAGCTGGAGCAATTTTAGAAGTACGGACTCCTTCCCCATTGAAGGAAGGATCTACTCTAATCGTAGAGGCGAGAGAAACCCCTTTAAACCTAAGGGTAGAACCGCAACTAGTTTGCGTGAACGAAGAAAGGAATGTATCCGTTATTGTGCGAAATGAATCCACCAATGATAGAGTTAAAGTCATGGGAGAAAGGACAAAGCTGGTGGGAGAAGTTTTACGATACTGCGATTGCGAAGGGAAAAAACCCTGTAGCGCGGCAAATGAATGCTCTTCCAATGGCGAAGAACCCAAGAAAGAAGTGAGTGAAAAGGAGATCAATCAAGTCATGAACCATAAGCGTAAATGGTCTGAAGATGAAATTTCAGAGGAAATTTATAACATGGAAATGATGAGCGAATTTTCATTAACCCCTAAGTCTGCAGAGCCGGAAAGAAGGGAAGTACGAAAATTTGTGAAAAATACTAAAGTAGACCCCGAAGAAGGGAATGGATTAAAAACCCTTCTTAAGGACCATATTGGACAAAAGAAGAGAAAATTAAACGAGACCGAAATTGCAACCGAAAAAGAAGAAACAAACGAGATGAATCACGTATGCCCGAAGAATAAACTTAATTATAGTGACAAGAAAAAAAAAATAACCAATGAACCACACTGTTTCCATAGCCGTCACGACGAAATGAATAGTTTGCGGTCGGTCGCACGCAGGTCAGCCACCAGAACTCATTTAATGGGCCTGATTGCTGGTCTAGAAGATGAACTTATCGGCTAATGTTTAGAAAGCGATCGAACGAGTAAACAAGACATGCACACTAATTAAACCAAAGGGAACAAATGAGTTAAACTCTTTCCCCGGACAATAAAGAAAAATGTTCTTTCCTTTTGAAATCTTTACCATTTAATATATAATCAAATTAATCTCCTCCCCTTCGGAGAGTTGACTGAAAGGCATGATTCCAGTTGGGAGTTAATAAGGTTCATATAACTATATGTATTTCATTTTTTTTTTTCATATAGCATACATTTTTCAGGTCATTTACTGCATATCATTTATAAAATGTTTTATATTATGTTTCACGTTCTAATATCGTGGTGTCTGACTTAGAAATTGGTGGCGAGGGAATATTCACCCAAAAACAGTTGGTATAAATGCATAGGTTGGAAATATATATGATGAGATAGCATGTTTTGCACGTCCAAATCAACTTTCAAATTCCTTGAGTTTAAGAGAATCAAGTGGAAAATTTATAAAAAAGAAATAAGATTTTGAGAGAAGAAATTTTCTTGTTTATCATTGCTCATATAAAATATTTTTGTTTTGTCTTAACGAAATTGCTCCTGAATTAATCATGATCCCTGTCCTTTTAACCTTATGCTTTGTACACATTGGGGCGCAAACCTTCTCAAATCACGGAGTCCCTTTTCCAACCAATGGGCTCCCTAATTCGGCAAGGCCCCATGTACACTTTCAGCGCATGTCTCAGTCTGAAGCCCGATTTCGAGATCACTTACATAGTAAATAAACTCCTTGTTTACAAAAGAAGCCTCCACCACTTCAATGCTTCCCTGTCTGAGGGAATAGACCTTCAGGATGTAACCCGGTACCTGCGCAGGATCGCCACGCCACCCTCACCCTGTGTTGCGTTGGGAATAGCAGTCATCGGAATTGCGACCTGAAAGAGATGCTGTCGCCACCAAAATCCTCCACCAGTACCAACTGCCAGATTTGAAATCCTGGCATCAGGTTCCCCGGAAGATATTCTGATGACCCTATCACCTACTCCCCCTCAAAGCCCCCCTCACCAACTTCGTTTTTTGCCAGTGAGTCCGACTTCTGTCGGAAGGTTACCTCCAGCTATCCAATCATACTGGACCCCCAAAATCCGTACATAACATTGACTATGAGGAAGTGGGTTATTCCCGTAATTAAGACCTGAACCATCTCCCCAATTTAAACCTTTAATGTCTTTCTCCCATTCCCAATATACTTACGCTAAAAAAAAGTGAGACTAGCTTAATTTAATTGATTAGATTTAATGATAAAAATTGGATTGCTTAATTAATAACTTTATTCAGTAATTAGTGCGTAACTAACTGATAATTAGTGGTGTTTAATTTAATTCAATAAGTAATATTTTCCTTCAATGATTAGTGCTTAATCAGAGCTGGGCACTTGTGCAAACACTTCCGCAAACCGCAAATTCCGCAATTGCGGAAGTATGTTTTTCGTTTGCGGATTTGCATTTGCGGCAAAGTCATCGCAAATTAGTGAATTTGCGTTGCGGAACTAAGACTGCAAACGCAAATCTTTCCACAAATTTCCCACGTGGCCACTGGCCAAGCCCGCTAGTGCTGTGATGCTGCTGTCACTGGCCGCCAATTGGCTGGCAGGCAGTGCGTCATCTTTCCCGCCACTTGTAGAGGCTAGAGGGGTTGAGTTGTACAGTGAGTTCAAGTTGTGTACAGTCACAGTGTTAACTTAATTTAACTTGTGTAATGTAATGTGTATACAGTTACTACAGTTACAGTACAGTCTTCTCTAACGTGTCTAAGTCTCAAAATTTATGAAATTCAAATGATTAAATTTATTATTTAATTTATTTACTTTTACTTGCAGGAGGTGTTTTTGTTCAATATAATATATCAATATATGTAGTATTTTTATTTCTTCTACAATAGTGATTTATTGTAATAAATTATTTAGCCTTGTTTTTAATAAAAACAAGGCTAAAACAAACATTAAAACGATATAAAAACTTTTTATACCTCTTTAATATTTGGATACTTTTATAGTTAAAATTGCGATTGCGGAATTTGCGGCTTGCGGAAGTGTTTGCGGAAGTGCCCAGCACTGTAAAAATAATTGGAAATATGGTTTGCGTTTGCGGCACCAAAAATGGCAAGCAGTTTGCAGATGGTAAGGTTTGAGTTTGCGGATTTGCGATTGCAGAAGTGATTTTGAGTTTGCGGTGCCCAGCTCTGTGCTTAATGAATAAATAACAAGCCTTACTGAAATGACCTTCTTTATGTAACTATTAAGTTTCTCTGTCTGTGTATTTCAAATTTTCTCCCTGCTATATCACTTTCCTTTATTTATTTTAAAAGCATATTAACTTGTAAAACCATTATGATATAATTTTGTGTCATAAAATGAGATTGCGAAAGTCTTTCAAATGCAACTTTCTGTAAATAGATGACCAACTGGTTTTCGTGCTGACGTGCAGGTAAGGGTTGCAGTCAAATTAATTGCTGACCGCACCTGATAACTAAATTATACTGCAAAATATAAATTCATATGATTTCATTCAGTTAACTAATAATGTAGGCCCTCATAAAGTGGGCTTTCATTTTTTGGTTGAGTATTTAAATTTTAGTATAGAAAAGAAAAAAAGTTTTTCCATTTTTATTTATAAAATTTATGAACTTTATGAGATTTATGAAAATAGTCATCCCTTTGGACAATTATAAGTCGTTAGGCGACTTGTACAAATTATTCTTCCTAAAGAAAGCACTTTCCACCCAAGTTACAAGAATTAGTCATCCTAAACTGGTAGATGCAGTTTTCATGATGTTAACATAGAGGAAAATGACACTATATTGAAGGATGATCCGTTTCCACATAGGATTATTTAATTTAGGGAAAGGCGTTGCCCTTATAAGGCATTCAGAAATTAAAATTTCCCCGTATAATATTATGATCTTGCTGTGTATTTCTTTTCTAAAACCTACCCTTTCCTCTACTTATATATTAATTACACAGTGAGTCAATACACATTTCATTCTTCCCAGGAATAAGTTATGAGGCAAACATTTTAGTGCCTGCGATAGATATTCTACAACTATAGGACTATAGGGCAACTTTTGAAGTGTGTGCCCGTAGACCCTCAAAAAGAGTTAAAAGTATTCTGCAAATGTAATTTTCAGAATAAATCCGCATATGTTGTTCGACTCACAGTATTTATTATGTAAATTTAATTTTTAGCTTCTTGATTTGACAACTTTAAATTTATTTATAAATAGTAAGCAAGTTTAACTAGGTTAATGTTCGATTGAATTTCTCATATTTTCATTGTAACTACGAGTTCTAACATATCTGGATAGACCTAAGTAACTTAAATTCGTGTTTTAAGAATTGCCTCTCCACTATGAATCATTTCCATTCACGGAGCATTTATCTTTCCATATTCATGGACAATTGAAGTCCTTCGTTCGGCCTCAAGTTCACTCAGGGACTCAATACTCTTTTTTTTTTTTTGAAGGAACAAATTT
>JAJOZX010015041.1:0-70800 GCA_023014485.1 Bathynomus jamesi | reverse complement strand
AGAAATCCATCTTTGCAACTGAAATTAAAATGCGTAGATTTCATTTACCAACTTATAACGAGTTATTCATAACCTATTTATGTAACTTTCACCAAATTTATCAACTTCCTCCGGGAAATCGCAAACCAGCGGCTCATAAATTTACTTAATTTCTAGATTACGTATATAGTCCTCTTGCAGTATATCGCCTTAAACTGCCAGCGTCGTCCGTAGCTCATTAGGCAACAGTTTTCCTCTAAGCGAAGACACCGAGGTTGGGAATTCAAATCCCGATGATGCTGATAAAGCAATGGGCCGCATTAGTTGGCCTGATGGTGTACCACTTTCCGACTAAATAATCATTATCTACTAAAATTCTGGTTAACACTGGCCGTAAATAATACAGTACACGAGTCCCAGAACTTAAGCCACGCTAAAAACTATGGGATGAACTGTAGTGTGTAGTTTCGTAAGCCACATTTTCGATATCCCAAAACCCATGACTCACCCGAACTTGCTGACGTGGAAACCTAGCGTAGGGTAACCCGGATATAATATTCGCCCTAATTGGCCCGACGTAGAAAACGGGAGGATCACTGAAATCTGGCGGCCACGAAACTACATATTAGCTATGGAACTGACGATCTTTTCCGTTTGAGGGTTAGCAGCGAATTTTAATGAAAATCGGTACACTAATGTAGTTTTGGTCACTGATTTCAAAAACTTTTTGGAGAAATGAAAACAAACATGTTAGAGCACTTTAAATAATTAATGTTTTTAACGAAAATATCATGACTTAACCTAACGAGTCGTCAAGGGCGTACACAGTTGACCTAACCGGGCATTCAATTTACCTAATCTGGCATTCAATTGCTTTTTTTCTGATACGTTTACAGATCTGTCGAGATCCTTCAAGAAACGCATTCTTCGTAATTTGCACTTTTTACCGTTTGACCGACGCTTTTGGCAACGAAAGAACCGAGTATTTTTATCAAGAACACACTTTCCCACACTTAGAGCACTTTTTCATAAACAGTAGCAGTATGTGACTGGCTAAATTTAACAATCCTCTGTAACTAGTTTAAGCTAGTTAAAACACACTACTTATTTAAAGTGCTCTAACAAGTTTGTTTTTCATTTAAAAAAAAAAAAATCAGTGACCAAAACTACATTAGTATATCGATTTTCATTAAAATTAGCTGCTCGCCCCCAAATGGAAAAGACCCGAACTGACAAATGTTATACAGTACTACAATTAAAAGCAAGCAACACCTTTGTTATCCCATTAACTTCAGATAAAACTACTTTTCCGTTATACCCCCACAATTTCCTCTTTCCCAGTTAGGCTCTTGTAATTGGTTAGGTTAAATCGTGATATTTTCGTTTAAAATATTCACCACTTTCGTTCGTTTAAAATAGCACGACTTAACCTAACCAATTGTCAAGGGCGTACAGTTGACTTAATCGGTAGGTTTGCCAACTTCATGAAATACAATTCTGGGAGGGGATATATATACAGGCAATAAAGGGGGGTGGGGGGCGAGCCGATCCACTGGCGGGCTTGGGTGGCGGGACGCTGTAAGCCCCCCCCCCCCCAAGAAAGTTTTTAAATATGACCAATTTCAAGGGCATTTTGAGGCCATATGCAGGGGGTATAAAGACATTCTAAGGTCATTTAAGTCAATCGACGCCCCTGTATATTATATATACACATACGAGTTTTATCAATAGTAAAAAAAATCCAGATTATTTAAAGGCTAATAATATGCAAATAAGGTGATACCAAATTATGTATTTAAAGAAAACTATTCTCAAATTGTAAGATATCTGGGAGATTAGGATAACGTCCCGGGAGCCGGAGAAAAAACACGATTCCGGGAGGGTTGGCAATCCTACTAACCGGGAAAGAAGAAATTGCGTGGGTATAACGGAAAAGTATCGAGGAAACTACTAAACATTCAGTATTTTTCATTTAAAATCAGCAATTCAACTTTTAAACCTGAACAATATACACAAAAACAGGAACATTACCTAAATGTTACTAGTCAGCATTTTGATCAAAGACAGTTAAATTGCTCAACTGAAACTTTTGAATACGAGTATCCGAGATTTATACCGAATGCTATTCAGGCATCATAAAAATGTTTAAGCTATTTAAAACTAACAAAGATATCACAACTTAACCTAACCAATCATCAAGAGCGTACAGTTGACCTAACCAGGCATTCAATTAACCATAAATTAACTTAACGCGGGAAAGTGGAAGAAAACCAAAACTAGCATCAAGGTTATCGTTTAAGTTTCATGAATTTAAGAGCTAGTAAGTTTCGTGGAGAACAGATCATACTAAGGCAAGTCATCCTACATTGATTAATATACTGTACATCAATCATTGACAGGATTTAAAATAACTTCCTAAATATGTCACAACCTCCTTCCTTCGCAGCAGGAATCCACACGAATGAAATAGTATCTTATACAAAAGGGAACGTGTAATCCGATGACAATGTCAGATGTCGGTTATATAGGTCTTAACTTGTGGTCTTGTAGCAGAAACCATATAAATGTAGCATAAATTTAGTTTGCATTTATGCTGGGCTACTTTTATATTTTAGGTATTTGTTTAATAATGTATGTATAAAATTTTCTTATTAATATATTAATTTGGTGCTAATGTAATAACACAATGATACTGATGGGTAATAATGTAGAAACAACAACTCCTTCAATTCTTATTTCAATTTATATGAAAATAAAATAGGCCAGAAAGTAGCATAATAGCAGAAACAAAAAATTTGTAGCGAATGACAAGTTAAAAGTAGCCCAATTTGACAACACTAATATTTTTAATGATGCCAGATATTTATTTCTTTCTAACTAGGATTTTTTAGTAGGACCCTAATAAATAATTTTAATGTAAGATAATTTTATGACATTGAAGAGTGGCATAAATAGTCTATTAATGTTTGTACTTTTGACGAATATGAATGTTATGTTCTATTACAGTTATGTAGTATTATTTTGTGTCTGTACTGTGTGACTTGCCTTGTCATGTACTTTTCAAGGTCAAATGCGTTGCAGTTACATTGTTTCATTCCTTTATCTTAGTTTCTTTTTTGTTTCAACTTTAACAAAAAAATCTCTTATGGAAATTAACTATAGAATAAATGGATCTTTTCCGTATGGGGGCTAGCAGCGAATTTTAATGAAAATCGGTATACTAATGTAGTTTTGGTCACTGATTTCAAAAATAACTTTTTTTTTGGAGAAATGAAAAACAAACATGTTAGAGCACTTAAAATAATTAATGTGTTTTTAACGAAAATATCATGACTTAACCTAACCAATCGTCAAGAGCGTACAGTTGACCTAACGCTTGGTTAGGTTAGGTGTGATATTTTCGTTAGTTAGCATTATAAGGCTAACTAAAGAAGGCTGGGGGCTCTGATCTTCAGGTGATCCAATATTTTTAAAGTATTCTGAAGTTGGTTTACCGCCGGTAAATGCGATAACACAGAGAATACGACTTAGGCCTAAAGCCTACATAAGTCATAGGTCTATAATGGCTGCGCTACCGGGAGCCCTTCCGCCCTCGGTGCGATGTTCCATCTATGCCGACGATCTGGCTGTCTATGCCGCGGGGACGAGTCCCCCCCTCGTGGAGAGGCAAGTCCAACTCGCGGTCAATCGGGTTGAACGCTGGGCGTCGTCGGTGGGCCTTACGCTGTCTTCCCCGAAGACTTCGTGTGTGGCCTTCCTTCCGCCGAGGAGACGGGGATCCGGCGCCGTCCCTACCTTTAATCTTACACTCGGGGGTCAGCCTCTGGCCCTCGTTCAGTCAGTGCGTTTCCTGGGTATGGTTTTCGACAGCCGTTTGAGCTGTGTTCCCCACCTTCGCCGGCTGCGCGAGTCTACAAGACGTACCCTGGATTTGCTGGGACATCTGTCGCATATACATGGGGCGCGGATAGGCGGACACTCCTCCGTTTGTACGTGTCCCTGGTACAGTCAAAATTAGATTATGGGAGTGTGGTGTATGGCTCCGCCTCCCGTACGGCCCTTCGGATACTGGATCCGGTCCTCTCTAGAGGACTGCGCATGTCATCTGGCGCCTTCCGCTCCTCTCCGGTTGATAGTCTGCAGGTTGAGTGCGACATCCCTCCCTTGGGGGATCGGAGGTCGTTCCTCATTGCTAAGCACTATCTCCGGATCCTCCGTCTTCCCAACTCTCCTCTGTTCCAGGTGGTGGAGAGGGCGTTCTGCCGGGATGGGGGTTGGTATTTCACCGACACGGTGACCTCCCTCCTCGATGCTATGGGCACTCCTCCTCCATCCGTTATACCGGTCTCTTTCAAGGGTGTTGCACCTTGGGAGAGCACCCGTGTTGCGTGCTGTAGGGCGTTGCGCCCCGTTCGCAGGGCGATTCTGACTCTGCCTTGCTTCGGTCTCTGTTCCTTCAGCATGCGGCGTGTCACTCTGCATGTGTTGCGGTCTTCACGGATGGCTCGAGGTCGTCGGGGGGCGTTGGGGCCGCGGCTGTTCCCCAGTCGTCTGCCCTTGCTCCCCGATGTACCCGTCTCCCTGATGAGGCTTCCGTTTTCACGGCGGAGCTCTATGCCATTCTGAGCGCTCTGGAGGTGGTACGGGAGCATCCGGATGGGTCGTTTGTCATCTATTCGGATTCCAGCAGTGCCCTGGATGGCCTGGAGTGTTTTGACCCTGTCCACCCACTGGTCCGACGAATCCAGCTACTGTGCCATACCCTTGTCGCTTTCGGTGGCAAGGAGGTGGTATTTTGCTGGGTTCCAGCACATGTTAACGTGGCTGGTAATGAGGCTGCCGATCGAGCTGCCCGTTCCGCGTGCCGACTACAGGTTTCACCCGTGTCCCTCCCCTTTTCCGATTATATCCCTGGCTTCCGTAGGTTTGTGCGCTCCCGGTGGCAGAGTCGCTGGGATGGCGCTACAGATAACAAACTTTGCAAGATTAAACCCAAATTGGGATGTTGGGCCTCTTCCTTCCATCGGTCGCGCCATAAGGAGGTGGCTCTGGCCCGCCTCCGTATTGGCCACACCCACCTGACCCATGGCTATTTGATGGCCGGGGATCGGGTGCCCCGATGTCCCAATTGTAACGTTTTCCTTACAGTTGCCCACCTCCTGGTGGAGTGTCCGCTTTACTCTGCGCTGCGCGCAGAGTATTTTCCCTTTTTGGAGAGCGTCGGGCCTTCTGATAGGCTTGGCGCTATTCTATCTGAAGGTCCCTACTTTTCGATAACCGGGTTGTTCTCCTTCCTCTTTCGCTCCCGACTTCTTTACCGGCTGTGACTCCGCTATGATCTTTCTGCTTCCCCCACCTCCTCCTCCTCCTCCCCCGTCTATTGTTCATTTCCATTAGCTGTTCCTTAATCTTCGTCCTGTGTTCGCTCTGCTATCCACCTTTCTTTTGGTGGCCATGAGCGGTCATACTTTGAAAAAAAAAAAAAGAAAAAAAAAAAGGTCTATAATGGTGCCAAGCAGGATATGACTTTTTTTAACTAAATTTCCCTTATCAAACCCAGATCACACGACAAATCTGTTTGAATGTTGCATGTCTGGTCACTCTGGTGAATAATTTTGATGTATGCCTACATGGTAACCTAATATCTGTATTCTAAAATTAGTTTTGATGCCATGTCTGCACTAAATTTTATTTAAATAGATACAAATTTAACAAATTTTTAGAAACAACAACTAGAGCCTAAGTAAAATTTGGTCATTTAGGCGAAGGAAGGTAAGTACAGTAGGTTAGGCCCAATTTGCTTGCTTGTAAATAGAAGTAATCATAAATCAGCTAATTTGCATTCTATTCGGCAATGGGTTTTGATACCTTATTAAAACAATCAAGATTTGTGACGAATAGATGATGGCTTTAATATTAGTCGTACTTCATATTCGCTTTCCAATAGTTTAAACAAGTTAAACAATCATTTGAACACACCCACCTTAAACCATATCTATCGCACACAGCACGCTGAAACACACGCTAAAAACACATTGAAAACATAGTCCACCTACAACGTAATGATAGTAACGACTTTTCTCGAACCACCTTCGGAGCTGGCTCGGATCTCGAACTTTTTATTAAAAGAACGCGGCAACTGCAGTTGATTTGACTTTAAGTCAGGTGGACCAAAAGGAAACGGATTAATTATAAACCAAATAAAATTCATGAACATTTAAGAAAAGTCTATAAAAAAAATTCAAATACTGTAATCTTAAAAAATGTTCACTATTACAGTACACGTACAATTTATAAAGCAAATGATTTTCCCAATTTCAGACTGACAGAATCACTATTGATTAAAGAAAATAAGCCCGAAATAATTATAAAATACAAATGAAATGGAATGGGACTGCTTCTTAAGTATTTTTTATTACCTTTGATTGGGTTCAAAATCCCAGCTGAGCCTTGAACGGACAAGCTCTGAAAGGCTACCTTAGTTTAATAGCCTAGGTTAAGCTAGACTAATACAGTCTAGGGACCCGGGGAGATCCTATTCGGTTCTACCTCAGGATTGTTGACTCGTCGCGGGCCTACTTTCGGCTTCAGTTAGCATAAATAAAAAAGGGGCACTATTTGTGGTCTTTTTAAACCTTGCAACATCACCACAACTTGGACGGTGCAACACTCTTGTATTTAGACTACCGAGCCGAATTGCGAGATATCTCTCTATAAGACTACACCCTATCGGTAACACTTTCGACAAGAGTAGAAAGGACGCTGCCAGCATCCAAAATTGATGCCACCTGAACCCAAAAAATTGGCTCTAAAATAAATGACAAATTTTCACTCACCTTACACTTATGGGATGGATATATATGCCTTAACTTAATATATACAACTTACAAGTAATGTTGCATTAATCAATTTAATCAATCATACCGCTTTGGAATAATAATAACTCTTCTAGATTTTCTAACGTTGCTAAAATTCAAATAAGGGTAAATAATAATAATAATAATAAATAATAATAAATAATAATACCAAATGCTAAACTTCCAAAAGAAAATTTTAAACTATAAAATTTGCTTCGCAATTTTGTACTTAAACTTTAATCAGTTTTCTGATATGGGTGAAAGATGAAACAATAAATATCTAGTCCTAAGGTTTTCCTTTCCTTTTTGAAAGGATTGTGCTTAAAATTCTTTGTATGCTTGAGAAACTCAAGAATTTGGGGATTATACACTCTTACTGGTACTGGTATGTGTATTTATATGCTAAAGGAAGCTGTCCTAAATACAAGATGTCAAGCAACAATGTATATTCCTGTTTTTTGGATGCACCAAAAGCATGTGATAGAGTTAACCATCACAAACTTTCCAAGAAACTCTTATGTCGAGAGGTACCCAAATATATACTTAGGATACTTGTATTCCAGTATACAGAGCAGACCATATTTGTAAGATTGAAAAGCACTGTATCACTAGGTTTTAGGGTAACTAATGCTGCTAGGCAAGGGGGTATATTGTCACCCTATCTTTTCTGTATATACATGAGTGACCTTACCAATGAACTAAAAACTGCACGTGCTGGCTGTCATTGGAAAGGAAAAAAATTAATTATTTAATGTATGCTGATAACCTTGTTCTTCTGTTACCCTCTCCCCATGGGCTGAGAGCATAGGCGTACGAGTCGGGGGGATGGGGGGCTGAAGAGGAGCTGAATTCGGGCAAAATGAAAAAAATAATAGCTTGTAAAAGTTGGAGAAATGCTAGCCTTATATCGTATTATAAATTCAGGATCAGGATCAGAAAGTTAAGATAATTTCATACTTTTATTTATTAGTTGTTATTAAGCACTTATTAAGCTGTTATTAGTACTTATAGGCTATTTTTTATTCCAGGTTTAATCTGGATTTTACTATGGTATTTAGCCCAAATAGGGGCTATAAGACTGCTTAAAAATTCAAAAGAATATCTAAAGCTAATAGGATGTTAGGCTTCATAGCGCGTAATTTCGAATTTAAATATGCCGTTCAGTTTTGGTGCCCGTATTTGCGTGAGGAGATTGATAGGTTAGAAAGAGTTCAGCGTCGTGCCACGAAACTAATTCGGTCATTGCGCAACAAGCCTTATGAAGATAGGATTAAAGAGTTAGACTTGCATTCACTCGAAACTAGGAGACTCGTAATAACGGATTTAAGTTGCGTGGCAGACGTTTCATTACTAATATCGCTAAAAACTTCTTTACGTTTAAAGTAATTGATAAATGGAATAATCTTCCCGCGCCCGTCGTGAACTCTACCAGCGTTGGTATGTTTAAGAACCGTTTAGATAGGCATTTTAAAAATATTAACGTTGTTTAATAAAAATAATAAAACAATCCCCCTTTTCCTCCGAGCCGCCCCTTTTTCCCTCTGAGCCGCACTTTTTCCCTCTCCCTCGTTAGAATTATTAACATTAATATAATAAAACCATTAGCAACAGGAGCTCTGGGGGTGGTGATCGAGGATGAGTCTGTTGACGATAATGCCAGCTTGTGACATGCCAGCGTGTGATGCCAGCAAAAAAAAAAAAAAAAAATTAGACTAACACGAACTTAGATGTAGCTCGTAGCGTAAACTAACCCACTTTTTGTTACTCTCTCTCTCTCTATTTGTATGTCTGTAATTCTCACTGTACAATTCCCTTGTTCGGCCGTACCTGGAGTATGCTGTGCAGTTCTGGTCGCCCACCCTCAGAAAAGATATTGAGAGGCTGGAGCGAGTGCAGGCGAGGGCCACAAAGTTAATCCCTTCCGTTAGGCATATGGGCTACAATCGACGGTTACGCGCCCTGAACTTGTTTTCGCTTGAAACTCGGAGGCTGCGCGGTCAACTCATCGAGGTTTTCAAGCTCTTACGAGGGTTCAACGATGTCGATTTTAGAAGTATGTTTAGTTTAAATGATAACCCAACTCGCAACAATGGTTGGAAGTTGGATTTGAAACGGTTTAGGACTAGTGTGTGTGGGAATTACTTTACGTATAAGATCTGTGACACATGGAACAGGTTACCTTCAGAAGTTGTGAACAGTTCCTCTGTGGATCAGTTCAAGAAAAGGTTAGACGAAATCTTGCACACTATTTGAGTGTGTAAAGACATTTAGGACCTCAGTCTGCGGAAATTTCTTTTCCTATAAAATAGTTAATATCTGGAACCAACTTCCCTCAGAGGTTGTTTCCAGTCAAAGTGTAAATCTGTTTAAAAATAGGCTAGACAAAGTACTGAACGCACTCATAGTTTAAGATTAAAACCTCAGAAAACTCTGCAGGAGTTCGCTTGCTCGGTGTCTCTGTGAGCAAGCTAAATATAGAGCTTTTTATATATTCTCCACTTTCCTGTAAAATTTCCTTGGCTACTTTTCCAGGGTCAAGGTATTTTCTTCAACCTTTTTCCGTACCTGCCTCTGGCAGGGAGGGAGCGGAGGGTGGGGAGAGAGCCTTCTACTTTTCTATCCAGTTTTCTACTACTGCTAGGATAGTTGAAAGAAAAATAAACTTTTACAAAATTTTCCATGGCACCCGTTGCCATTGGTACCTCCTCGGTATGGGACGCAAGGCCTTTTGAGGTACTTCTTTTCCTTGTAACTCCTTGTAACTCTTCATTGCATGTCTGCAGTTTGCATGGTATGATAGTGTTTGAGTTAAGAATGTGTTGCATGGTTTGTAATGCGTTCTTATTTTACTTCTTTTCATCTTTCACTCCTTTCCGGCAGAGTGGGCTGCATCCTCTACCTCCTTATGGAGTGGAGGACTGGTCTGCAACAGCTGGAAGTATTCTCTTCGACTATTTTTCCGACTTGTCGGCAGTGGCCGGCGGATGGTGGTGTTGTCGTTCTTTCTCTCTTTGTGAATGAATTTTAACCCACGAGTGATAGGTTTTGCTACTTACTTAACCCCTTATTCTTTTCTTTTAACCCCTTACTTTCTTCTTTCTCTCGGGCTAATCTTAGAGTGGATCTTAGGGTCTTTGTTTGCCTTAGCTTCTGTAGATAATTCTTGTCGTGAGTTAATTGCTTTCTAAGCTTATCATGAATATTGAATTACCTGGCAAGTTGAAATTTTTATAATTAGATAAGGTACTAATACTTTATTAGCCAAATTAAATAGGTAAAGCCCTAGCCCCTAGGTCTATTCCCTTAAACTTGCTAGTATAATTTCATTTAGGCTATGTCAAACTTTTATCAAACTCAAGTAAATTAAGACTGACCTTATAAATGACATGCTATATATTATTATTTAGCTAATTATTGACATTATTAGCTTGATACTAATTACTTGAGATGTCTATTATGGTCTCTTTTTAGGGTAGGTGCTTAATGCTTAATTTTAATATGTTTGCGGACTGCACACCAATTTTAATTTCTCAAAAGATATGTTGTTTCAACTTTCATTTTACATTGTGAGCACAGTAGGTGCTACTAAATTTATTTAAGTTGTGTTGGCTCAAGTTTTTATTATCTTTCTTATGCATGAATAAAATATTTGATATAGTCTTATGCCCTATTAATCAAAATTAACTAAGTACCGGTAGGGATTACATCATGGAAGTTGCATAAAAAAGAAAAATCATACAATTAATTTTGCAAAGCATGACACGTATCCTTTGGTAATGTTAGTGCTTCTAATGGCCTGTTGGAGTGAGGGAGCCTGAGCCTGTGATGATCCTAATTTATATATATATAATATATATTTCTTTGTTGTAACTTAAAAATTCGGGCAAATTTGTGTTAGCCCCGCCAAAAAGATTAGGTGTCGTACGCCTATGGCTGAGAATACTATTAGAGATACATGAACAATATAGAAAATTATATCACCTATAGTGGGGGAAAGTTGTATTCTGATTTTTAGGTGCAATCTACAGCATTGAAACATATATCATGTAGGTCTGGAAGTGAATAGTCAGACAATACCTGTCGAAGACATGTAAATACTTAGGTTATATAATTACTCACGAGCTACGAGATGAACTTGATATTGAGAGGCAACGTAAAAACGTCCCGACCTTCCCAGATGTAACAAAACGTGCTCAATACAGTCTAATGCAAAGAATTGAGAATTCAACCAATCCGATTATCCAAGCTATCCACGAGTCCTGCGTATGTTATGGAATTTGTGTACGAAAACGTTTGTCTGTAGCTCCAGTTAACTTCGACATTATTATTTTTCATTAATTTTATATATTTCTATCCTTAGTATGTGAACTGTCATTGTATTATTATTGTCATGTCATATGGACTATGGTCTGCCAATAAACCTTTTTCATTTTCATTCAAAAGCTATGTAGCTACACTGTACAGGGTAACAGTAGTAAGAAAATTTGGAATGTGTTCAGAATCAGTCAAAACTTATTTTTTTAGAACTTATATACTGTACTGCATTATATACATCTCATCTGTGGTGGAACTATACAAACAAATTGTAATAACTTGGGGTTAGTGACCCCGCCAAGTTACTAGGTTTCTAAACAACAAACAAAGGCACTTACCGGTGCTTTGATTTAGATCTTCTTTAGGGCCTAGCATAGATTTCCAGCGTCCCACAAAGTGCCTACCTAACTCTCTAACTTTACTAATTTAGAAGCTATAGACATTACCCCGACATTTATACACTGTTAGACAACTTCCTGCTTACACTAACACTTTAGCAACATCACCAAATTAACTTAGCACCAACGATTTAGTCATATATAGAAGATTAAAAGATAGTTGTCTGGAGCACTGACTAAGTAGGCTAGTGAATCACTGCGCATAATGAACATACAATTGCCTAAGCCAATGCTTCCGGATTTGAGATTTATAAAATATATCGGAGCCCAGTCCACTAACCCTGGCTTCTATTATCTTACTGACTGACTCACCAAGCCTAGTGATAAATTTAAATAAAAAAATTGCGAGTGACACTGGCACAGTTAGTACCTTATTGACTACAAACAGCATACTGGCACTAGAAGCACCATTTATAAATCTTGAAGTTCTTATAAACTCCCTAAAAATATTATTATATGCAACATATAATTTCCTCAAATTATACAGCCTGTAGTTTCACTACAAATGAGCTACATTGGAGAACAAAAACTTTGAACAAAATCAACACCTAATGTACACGTATGAAATTTTCTAACCAAAGTATTTCCCTGAGCATATAATTGTCAACATTGCCTTAGATTACAGGGGTTCCCAAATTGGTGTTCCGCGGAACACTTGTATACCGTGAGAAGTGTTCCGCGGAACACAATTTAGGAACCCCTGCGCTTAGAATATCACAGTCATCTGAAAAACTATCAGGCTGGGTTACTTCTGACAGCACCATACCATTCGATTGAAATTCAGAAAATTTTATATACCGGGTGTACATAAAGTCAGGATCTATTTTTGTGAAGCACTTGGAAATTATATGGAATTCAATCATAAAATGATAGTGGTAACATTTATTAAATAATTAAGAGTAGGATTCGACGTGACGCCCATCAGTATCCCTGCACAGATCAAATCGTTCCGCAGCATTTCTAAACACATTCTGGAGCATTTGCGGGGTTATGTTATCTGCAGCAGTTGGTATACGTGTACGTAAGTTTTCAAGACTCGTAATCTTCGTCTGATAGACATGCAATTTGATAAAGCCCCATGCAAAGAAATCTAAAGGGGTTAAATCTGGTGATCTCGCTGGCCAAGGTCTGTTGTTTCCGCGTCCGATCCAGCGATTTGGAAAACGTCCATTTAGATAATCCTGAACAATTTTGGTATAGTGACAAGGAGCACATCATGTTGATAGACGACGGTACTAACAATCCTATCCCCGTCGTCTATCAACATGATGGTGCTCCTTGTCACTATACCAAAATTGTTCAGGATTATCTAAATGGACGTTTTCCAAATCGCTGGATCGGACGCGGAAACAACAGACCTTGGCCAGCGAGATCACCAGATTTAACCCCTTTAGATTTCTTTGCATGGGGCTTTATCAAATCGCACGTCTATCAGACGAAGATTACGAGTCTTGAAAACTTACGTACACGAACTGCTGCAGATAACATAACCCCGCAAATGCTCCAGAATGTGTTTAGAAATGCTGCGGAACGATTTGATCTGTGCAGGGATACTGATGGGCGTCACGTCGAATCCTACTCTTAATTATTTAATAAATGTTACCACTATCATTTTATGATTGAATTCCATATAATTTCCAAGTGCTTCACAAAAATAGATCCTGACTTTATGTACACCCTGTATTTGTAGGCCTTGGTCTTCAATCATAATGATTTAGCAGGATTATATTTTATGTCATTATCCTTCCCATACCTTTGAAAGTGTTCTGAGCCCTTTTACAAATGGAAAAATAAGAACTAAATCATCTGTATACATCAGATGATTAACAATCATTGTACCAATATAGCAGCCTATTTTACAGTGCTCAGCACAACAGATAGGTTATCCATATAAACATTGAATAAGTATGGCGATAATATCCCTCCTTGCCTAATGGGCTCTATAAACCTATCCGGCTGCGAGTGCCACATTATAGTTACACCTTCCTTCCTATTTTGTCTGCCCACAGTAATAACCACTTCCATTGGGTCAGTTAGCCATTCCCTTGTAGTTACTTAATGTTGTTTAAATTTTTGCACTCTTGTTTAGAGAGCCAAGTTTCCTGAAAGCAAGAAATGTCATGTGCAGAGAAAAGTTTATTGATCTTACTGTCAGCATTGACTGAGGCCTCTACAATTATAGCTACTAAGTGTGAAATTGGACCATTATTTTTATACACACTATCACTGTTCTCACTGGGTGTCTCCTGGAATTGCATGGTGGAGTCTGCATACCCGTATTTTTGTGGACCCAGTTTTTCCTGAAGTTCATGTTATACTAACTACAGGGTGGGCCGTAAGTTTCCATACATAGGAAAAATAAACATTTTTTTATGGACAACCATTTTTATTTATATAATATGCTCTACATGGTTGCCATTGTTTTGAAAACACATTTCAATACGTGTTCCCCACTGTTGATGAACACGCATTAGCACAGTTGACGTTATGCTTGTAATGGCGTTGGTGATACGTTCCTTTAGATGATTTTTGTCTCGTATCTTTTCCTGATACACCATGGCCTTCAAGTGCCCCCAAAGATAGAAATCAAGGGGGGTGAGATCTGGGGATCTGGGAGGCCACTCCACAGGACCACGCCGACCAATCCAAGCATCCGGAAACTGCTGATCCAAATACCGACGCACGTGAAGACCATAATGAGGTGGAGCTCCATCTTGCTGGAAGTAAACTGGGAAGTTACCTTCCTCGTTTAGCAGGGATGGGAAAATCTCTTCTTGCAACATGTTAAGATACCTTTCGGCATTAAGATTTCCACTGACAAAAATTGGTCCAATAATTCTGTCACCCCATATCCCGGCCCACACCATCACTTTACCGGCACCTTGCATCTTCGTCGGACTCAGCCAGTTAGGGTTAGCATTACTCCAATAACGTATGTTTTGCCGATTAACCTCTCCATTGACGTAAAAATTTGCTTCATCAGTAACATAAAAACAAACGTTTAATTTTTCCTATGTATGGAAACTTACGGCCCACCCTGTATAGTAGATTCCTTCAGGCCAGACTTCTGGCCCCATAAATACAGAAGGGTCCTCACATTCTGTCAATGTAGAGAGAGCTGTAGGTATCTGGTCGTTTATTGGTTAATTTGGAGCAGGTAGTCCCAATTTTCGTCATTTCACGCAGGTATTATTCTAGTTCTGAAGCAGATAGGTCAGGTCAGGTCAAGTCGGAAACAGGAGGCAAATACATGGGTCTGCCGATATTTTTTCACTGCCTTAATTGCTTTATTCGTTGCTAGCCCCAGCAATGGTTCTCTTCTGGATGGAGGGGGTTCCCAGAGTCCTGTTTCTTTTTCTGACGCAAACCCTTTTTCCTAACTGTTGTCCACCCATGGCCTACATTCTGCTCACCAGGGTGACTAGCTGCTAAGCAGGTTTGAAATTCTTTGAGGCATGGCCACATTACTAATGGTCTCGGCAGCATTGCCTTCTGTTGCAGTTAATTTGTTTGCTTGTGTTGGAGATTCATCATATGTCAGACTATGCAGTTCAGGGTAGATACGTACTACCTGCTGCCCACTGTTAGGATGGTTGTTCGTGAATTTTTTACGTTATTGGACTTTTCTTTCAGAATTTGAAAGTACCTTACCGTTCTCTCCCTCCTCTAATTTGAATATACAACTCTGCTGAGCTGTGAGAGATGGTGTGAGAATAGTAGCGGCAGGCCTCCTATCCTGAGGATCACTGTGCTGTGTCGTGGTGATGGTGGTATTCCTGTTTAGCTGGGCAGTTTGCCTGATGCTCATCTCAGCTTCCAAGTCTTGAGATCCTAGAGGTCAGTTTTCTGTGTTCCGATGTTATGCTGCTACATATATCTTTAGCTCTGTTTTGGCCATGCTGGGTATGCACGTTGGGTGGATCGATTTTACATTTTTTTCGATTTCCATATTCTAATAGACAAAAACTTGCGCATGCATGAGAAAATAGCCTCTGCAAAATCTTAGCTAAAAAGGTAATCATCTTCTGCCCCCGGCAGAGCGATGAAAATCATATTTTAGTAGTCAAAAACGTATTTTTAAACCCTAGCCTAGTCATAAAATTTTGCGTGTGTGTTATTTCATGCCTAAGGAACGATATAAATGCTATGGGAAATATATAAATGCATTATTTAAGACAGAGCCGATCTGAAAATATGTATAATATACATATTTTCAGATCGGCTCTGTCTTAAATAATGCATTTATATATTTCCCATAGCATTTATATCGTTGCTTAGGCATGAAATAACACGCAAAATTTTATGACTCTAGGCTAGGGTTTAAAAATACGTTTTTGACTACTAAAATATGATTTTCATCGCTCTCGGGGGCAGAAGATGATTACCTATTAAGCTAAGATTTTGCAGAGGCTATTTTCTCATGCATGCGCAAGTTTTTGTCTATTAGAATATGGAAATCGAAAAAAATGTAAAATCGATCCACCCTAGTATGCAGGCTACCTTTCAGTAGCTGCACCTCATCCTGAAGCGATTCTATTTTACTTAAGAATACATTCACATCATTAACACAGTCACATCAATAGAGTCGAAACGTATGGGTGGCAAGTCCAGATTCTTGATTGCAAATACTTTTTAGTCAGGGGTTAAGCAATGTCACTTTTATTCAAATTTTCTTTAAGTTCAAATACAGAACTGAAAAATACTAAATCTAGGCCATGATTGAAATTAAAAGAGAAAGTAGAAAGGCTTCCAGCATTCGCAACAAAATTTGGAATGATTATTTGAATCATTAAGAGACCGCGGTTAAAGTATCTATTTTGAAGTGCCCTTAGCTTGTCCATGTACACAATTCCTTTTGGAAAAAGGGAAACTATTCGACAATAGAGAAAGGAATTGCCAGTTCCATCAACAAATTTTACGTATTTTCCTACTATTGTGTCACCAAAAAAAAATGGTTAGACAAAATTCACGTAAACGTTATTTCGCCTAAACCACTTAAATTTCAATCAACACTACACTTCCCTACTTCGTTTCAACCCCATTCCTTCCCAAATCTCACCTTCGCTTTGCACCCATCCCCAACTTGGGAACTTTCCGCCGTGCCCTCACACCTTTCCTGAAGTAGCAAGACACGGAAACTACGTTGAATAATACACTGCTACTCAAGGAAAATGAAACCTTATTTGGTATTAAATTTTATAAAAAATTCAAATTTAATGAAAACGGCTGACAATCACATTATAAACTTAATACTTAGAATTTTTTGAGGGAAAGTTCAATGTAGGACTAAATATCCCATCATTCCGGATTAACTTATGATAATAATTTGAGTTTCATCACATCTCCAAACTGTTTTGCCCCTTGAACATTCTCGGTCTCGTATCCCGACATCTGAGTTTTGCATCGCTCGACCCAGGCTGTGATGTTCGGATACTTTGAAACATCAGTTCCTGCTTCAATAAACGTGGACACACTCGAGATTAAAACGAAGTCAGCCACAGTGATGCTGTTTCCTACGCAGAAATCATTGCCTTCCAAAAAGCCCTCAAACCAACCTAGAGACTCGTGGAAGAGTTCCAACTTGGCAGAATCTGGTTTATCATCGCGAAATATTACGGGATACTGGAAATTAAACAATATTGTAAATCATGACTTTAAATAAAAAAGTAGAGTTTTTGTTTGAAAATTAAAAGATGTCAAACTTACTGGCTTCAAATAAAGATTGGAACTATATTTGTGCATGAAGGAAAAAAAAAAGCGAGCCGACAAACTTGTCTAAAAAGTTTCTTACTAAAAGAAATCAAAACTGTAAACTACGTGAAATCCACTATTAAGCCATTTTATTAACTTTAAAATTAAGTCACAAATGACTTTGTAATGGCGAAATAAAATTTTTTAGGTTGACAACAAATTAGAACATACCACATAATTTTCATATCTTTTGTACAACGTTCCAATGTCGAAGTAAAGTAGTTTGTCAATTTTGGCGCGGGATTTCGGGTCTTTGGGGTACAATGAATCATCCTTTCCATATTGAGATACCAAGTAAGTACAAATCGCTCGACTGTGAAAGATATTTCTTAGTTCACTTACAACGAAAATGCCCTATTAATTTAATTCTAGTTGGAAATTATTCATCCATTTAAGAAAATCTTATTACATATTTACTAAAATCTGAAGTTCAACACAGAAGTTAAGTCTTGCGTTAGTGCAATTTTAATTTAGAACTTTTTTCGGTGCTACTATAGCATGCGGTCTACCTATGATTCGGCGGTCTACCTTTTAATTAGAGCTTATCTTGTTTACTAATTGCTTGTTTACATTTGTACTAAAATTAATTGTTTGCTATTTACTTTGGTATATCATTCATTGTAAACATGAACCCATAGTACTATAGTAGTACCAATTATTGAATGCCTGGTAAGGTCAGCTGTACGCCCTTCATCAGGGGCGTACACAGCCTTTCTTGAAAGAGGGGGCACACACACACACATTTGTGTGGGGAGGGTCAGCTCAACATTGATGATTGATCGATTTGGAATCAAAATGAATCGCATCTTCGAAGGCTTCAGTTGCATTTTATTTCCAATTTATGGGCAAAGAATTAAATTTGCACAAATTAATCGTACGTATAAAGACGTATATAAATGTTCCTAAGCCAGCCAAAATTGATTGAGTTTGAGTTACTAACATGTCCTGGTAACCATGAGATTTTTTTGTGGTGAATGTTGCAAATTTATCGATTTTTGAAAATTTCTTTTTCAAATATCTTTAATCCCTTGATGATTGGTTAGGTTAAGTCGTGATATTTTCGTTAAAACTAACGAAAATATTACGACTTAACCTAACCAATCGTCAAGGGCGTACAATTAACCTAATAAAATAAGATATGCTATAATTAAAAGGTAGACCGCCGAATCGTAGCTAGACTGCATACTATACACCCTTTTATCATAGCTGCAATATCTCTCTCTCAAACACCCACACACCAAGGCGTACTTTAACTTTAGTTCTTGCTGCAGAGAAAACTAATTTTAATTAGACTAAAACTGATTAATTCCTTCAATATATTCATAGACTTTTATAAAATGACTTCTGCGATCAACCTTTGCAAATTAGAAATTAGATGGTACTTACGTATTATCGGGACTACCAAACTGTTTGTATTTTTGCTTTCGTCATTTTCGTTTAAACTAACGAAAATATCAACTTAACCTAACCAATCATCAAGGGCGTACAGTTGACCTAACCGAGCATTCAATTAACCTAACCGGGAGACAAAGCACTGGATGTTTTTATCAATTACGGCGTTATTCTTTCATCCTTAACTTGCCCGAAATGTGACAGGGAGTGCCTAATACGAAAAGATCAGAAGATATTTAGGTGAAATAACCAATATTAACCTGTTAGGTTAATTGAATTCCCGGTTAGGTCAACTGAACGCCCTTGACGATTGGTTAGGTTAAGTTGTGATATTTTCGTTAGTTTAAACGAAAATGACGAGCAAAAATACAAACAGTTTGGTAGTCCCGATAATACTAAGTACCAATTAGAGTTCATAACTAAATACTGAAGACTTAGATTGCATGAAAACTTTATAACGATCACTTTAGATTGCATGAAAACTTTATAACGATCTAATATTCAATTACTTGGCATACCTTTCCCATAGTTTCAAATCTCCATCAACGAGTGTTGGTACGCAGTGTTGAGGGTTAATAGCAATAAATTCTTGAGTCATTTGCTCTTTCTTGAATAAATCTACATGTTTCTTGTTGAGAGTAACTCCAACTGCCTTTGCCGTGAGCATGACTGAACGGCATGCTGAAGACACATCCATATAGTAGAAATCCATCTTTGCAACTGAAATTAAAATGCGTAGATTTCATTTACCAACTTATAACGAGTTATTCATAACCTATTTATGTAACTTTCACCAAATTTATCAACTTCCTCCGGGAAATCGCAAACCAGCGGCTCATAAATTTACTTAATTTCTAGATTACGTATATAGTCCTCTTGCAGTATATCGCCTTAAACTGCCAGCGTCGTCCGTAGCTCATTAGGCAACAGTTTTCCTCTAAGCGAAGACACCGAGGTTGGGAATTCAAATCCCGATGATGCTGATAAAGCAATGGGCCGCATTAGTTGGCCTGATGGTGTACCACTTTCCGACTAAATAATCATTATCTACTAAAATTCTGGTTAACACTGGCCGTAAATAATACAGTACACGAGTCCCAGAACTTAAGCCACGCTAAAAACTATGGGATGAACTGTAGTGTGTAGTTTCGTAAGCCACATTTTCGATATCCCCAAAACCCATGACTCACCCGAACTTGCTGACGTGGAAACCTAGCGTAGGGTAACCCGGATATAATATTCGCCCTAATTGGCCCGACGTAGAAAACGGGAGGATCACTGAAATCTGGCGGCCACGAAACTACATATTAGCTATGGAACTGACGATCTTTTCCGTTTGAGGGTTAGCAGCGAATTTTAATGAAAATCGGTACACTAATGTAGTTTTGGTCACTGATTTCAAAAACTTTTTGGAGAAATGAAAAACAAACATGTTAGAGCACTTTAAATAATTAATGTGTTTTTAACGAAAATATCATGACTTAACCTAACGAGTCGTCAAGGGCGTACACAGTTGACCTAACCGGGCATTCAATTTACCTAATCTGGCATTCAATTGCTTTTTTCTGATACGTTTACAGATCTGTCGAGATCCTTCAAGAAACGCATTCTTCGTAATTTGCACTTTTTACCGTTTGACCGACGCTTTTGGCAACGAAAGAACCGAGTATTTTTATCAAGAACACACTTTCCCACACTTAGAGCACTTTTTCATAAACAGTAGCAGTATGTGACTGGCTAAATTTAACAATCCTCTGTAACTAGTTTAAGCTAGTTAAAACACACTACTTATTTAAAGTGCTCTAACAAGTTTGTTTTTCATTTAAAAAAAAAAAAATCAGTGACCAAAACTACATTAGTATATCGATTTTCATTAAAATTAGCTGCTCGCCCCCAAATGGAAAAGACCCGAACTGACAAATGTTATACAGTACTACAATTAAAAGCAAGCAACACCTTTGTTATCCCATTAACTTCAGATAAAACTACTTTTCCGTTATACCCCCACAATTTCCTCTTTCCCAGTTAGGCTCTTGTAATTGGTTAGGTTAAATCGTGATATTTTCGTTTAAAATATTCACCACTTTCGTTCGTTTAAAATAGCACGACTTAACCTAACCAATTGTCAAGGGCGTACAGTTGACTTAATCGGTAGGTTTGCCAACTTCATGAAATACAATTCTGGGAGGGGATATATATACAGGCAATAAAGGGGGTGGGGGGCGAGCCGATCCACTGGCGGGCTTGGGTGGCGGGACGCTGTAAGCCCCCCCCCCCAAGAAAGTTTTTAAATATGACCAATTTCAAGGGCATTTTGAGGCCATATGCAGGGGGTATAAAGACATTCTAAGGTCATTTAAGTCAATCGACGCCCCTGTATATTATATATACACATACGAGTTTTATCAATAGTAAAAAAAATCCAGATTATTTAAAGGCTAATAATATGCAAATAAGGTGATACCAAATTATGTATTTAAAGAAAACTATTCTCAAATTGTAAGATATCCGGGAGATTAGGATAACGTCCCGGGAGCCTGGAGAAAAAACACGATTCCGGGAGGGTTGGCAATCCTACTAACCGGGAAAGAAGAAATTGCGTGGGTATAACGGAAAAGTATCGAGGAAACTACTAAACATTCAGTATTTTTCATTTAAAATCAGCAATTCAACTTTTAAACCTGAACAATATACACAAAAACAGGAACATTACCTAAATGTTACTAGTCAGCATTTTGATCAAAGACAGAGTTAAATTGCTCAACTGAAACTTTTGAATACGAGTATCCGAGATTTATACCGAATGCTATTCAGGCATCATAAAAATGTTTAAGCTATTTAAAACTAACAAAGATATCACAACTTAACCTAACCAATCATCAAGAGCGTACAGTTGACCTAACCAGGCATTCAATTAACCATAAATTAACTTAACGCGGGAAAGTGGAAGAAAACCAAAACTAGCATCAAGGTTATCGTTTAAGTTTCATGAATTTAAGAGCTAGTAAGTTTCGTGGAGAACAGATCATAACTAAGGAAAGTCATCCTACATTGATTAATATACTGTACATCAATCATTGACAGGATTTAAAATAACTTCCTAAATATGTCACAACCTCCTTCCTTCGCAGCAGGAATCCACACGAATGAAATAGTATCTTATACAAAAGGGAACGTGTAATCAGATGACAATGTCAGATGTCGGTTATATAGGTCTTAACTTGTGGTCTTGTAGCAGAAACCATATAAATGTAGCATAAATTTAGTTTGCATTTATGCTGGGCTACTTTTATATTTTAGGTATTTGTTTAATAATGTATGTAAAAATTTTCTTATTAATATATTAATTTGGTGCTAATGTAATAACACAATGATACTGATGGGTAATAATGTAGAAACAACAACTCCTTCAATTCTTATTTCAATTTATATGAAAATAAAATAGGCCAGAAAGTAGCATAATAGCAGAAACAAAAAATTTGTAGCGAATGACAAGTTAAAAGTAGCCCAATTTGACAACACTAATATTTTTAATGATGCCAGATATTTATTTCTTTCTAACTAGGATTTTTTAGTAGGACCCTAATAAATAATTTTAATGTAAGATAATTTTATGACATTGAAGAGTGGCATAAATATTCTTATTAATGTTTGTACTTTTGACGAATATGAATGTTATGTTCTATTACAGTTATGTAGTATGTTATTTTGTAGCTGACTGTGACTTGCCTTGTCATGTACTTTTCAAGGTCAAATGCGTTGCAGTTACATTGTTTCATTCCTTTATCTTAGTTTCTTTTTTGTTTCAACTTTAACAAAAAAATCTCTTATGGAAATTAACTATAGAATAAATGGATCTTTTCCGTATGGGGGCTAGCAGCGAATTTTAATGAAAATCGGTATACTAATGTAGTTTTGGTCACTGATTTCAAAAATAACTTTTTTTTGGAGAAATGAAAAACAAACATGTTAGAGCACTTAAAATAATTAATGTGTTTTTAACGAAAATATCATGACTTAACCTAACCAATCGTCAAGAGCGTACAGTTGACCTAACGCTTGGTTAGGTTAGGTTGTGATATTTTCGTTAGTTAGCATTATAAGGCTAACTAAAGAAGGCTGGGGGCTCTGATCTTCAGGTGATCCAATATTTTTAAAGTATTCTGAAGTTGGTTTACCGCCGGTAAATGCGATAACACAGAGAATACGACTTAGGCCTAAAGCCTACATAAGTCATAGGTCTATAATGGCTGCGCTACCGGGAGCCCTTCCGCCCTCGGTGCGATGTTCCATCTATGCCGACGATCTGGCTGTCTATGCCGCGGGGACGAGTCCCCCCCTCGTGGAGAGGCAAGTCCAACTCGCGGTCAATCGGGTTGAACGCTGGGCGTCGTCGGTGGGCCTTACGCTGTCTTCCCCGAAGACTTCGTGTGTGGCCTTCCTTCCGCCGAGGAGACGGGGATCCGGCGCCGTCCCTACCTTTAATCTTACACTCGGGGGTCAGCCTCTGGCCCTCGTTCAGTCAGTGCGTTTCCTGGGTATGGTTTTCGACAGCCGTTTGAGCTGTGTTCCCCACCTTCGCCGGCTGCGCGAGTCTACAAGACGTACCCTGGATTTGCTGGGACATCTGTCGCATATTACATGGGGCGCGGATAGGCGGACACTCCTCCGTTTGTACGTGTCCCTGGTACAGTCAAAATTAGATTATGGGAGTGTGGTGTATGGCTCCGCCTCCCGTACGGCCCTTCGGATACTGGATCCGGTCCTCTCTAGAGGACTGCGCATGTCATCTGGCGCCTTCCGCTCCTCTCCGGTTGATAGTCTGCAGGTTGAGTGCGACATCCCTCCCTTGGGGGATCGGAGGTCGTTCCTCATTGCTAAGCACTATCTCCGGATCCTCCGTCTTCCCAACTCTCCTCTGTTCCAGGTGGTGGAGAGGGCGTTCTGCCGGGATGGGGGTTGGTATTTCACCGACACGGTGACCTCCCTCCTCGATGCTATGGGCACTCCTCCTCCATCCGTTATACCGGTCTCTTTCAAGGGTGTTGCACCTTGGGAGAGCACCCGTGTTGCGTGCTGTAGGGCGTTGCGCCCCGTTCGCAGGGCGATTCTGACTCTGCCTTGCTTCGGTCTCTGTTCCTTCAGCATGCGGCGTGTCACTCTGCATGTGTTGCGGTCTTCACGGATGGCTCGAGGTCGTCGGGGGGCGTTGGGGCCGCGGCTGTTCCCCAGTCGTCTGCCCTTGCTCCCCGATGTACCCGTCTCCCTGATGAGGCTTCCGTTTTCACGGCGGAGCTCTATGCCATTCTGAGCGCTCTGGAGGTGGTACGGGAGCATCCGGATGGGTCGTTTGTCATCTATTCGGATTCCAGCAGTGCCCTGGATGGCCTGGAGTGTTTTGACCCTGTCCACCCACTGGTCCGACGAATCCAGCTACTGTGCCATACCCTTGTCGCTTTCGGTGGCAAGGAGGTGGTATTTTGCTGGGTTCCAGCACATGTTAACGTGGCTGGTAATGAGGCTGCCGATCGAGCTGCCCGTTCCGCGTGCCGACTACAGGTTTCACCCGTGTCCCTCCCCTTTTCCGATTATATCCCTGGCTTCCGTAGGTTTGTGCGCTCCCGGTGGCAGAGTCGCTGGGATGGCGCTACAGATAACAAACTTTGCAAGATTAAACCCAAATTGGGATGTTGGGCCTCTTCCTTCCATCGGTCGCGCCATAAGGAGGTGGCTCTGGCCCGCCTCCGTATTGGCCACACCCACCTGACCCATGGCTATTTGATGGCCGGGGATCGGGTGCCCCGATGTCCCAATTGTAACGTTTTCCTTACAGTTGCCCACCTCCTGGTGGAGTGTCCGCTTTACTCTGCGCTGCGCGCAGAGTATTTTCCCTTTTTGGAGAGCGTCGGGCCTTCTGATAGGCTTGGCGCTATTCTATCTGAAGGTCCCTACTTTTCGATAACCGGGTTGTTCTCCTTCCTCTTTCGCTCCCGACTTCTTTACCGGCTGTGACTCCGCTATGATCTTTCTGCTTCCCCCCACCTCCTCCTCCTCCTCCCCCGTCTATTGTTCATTTCCATTAGCTGTTCCTTAATCTTCGTCCTGTGTTCGCTCTGCTATCCACCTTTCTTTTGGTGGCCATGAGCGGTCATACTTTGAAAAAAAAAAAAGAAAAAAAAAAAGGTCTATAATGGTGCCAAGCAGGATATGACTTTTTTTTAACTAAATTTCCCTTATCAAACCCAGATCACACGACAAATCTGTTTGAATGTTGCATGTCTGGTCACTCTGGTGAATAATTTTGATGTATGCCTACATGGTAACCTAATATCTGTATTCTAAAATTAGTTTTGATGCCATGTCTGCACTAAATTTTATTTAAATAGATACAAATTTAACAAATTTTTAGAAACAACAACTAGAGCCTAAGTAAAATTTGGTCATTTAGGCGAAGGAAGGTAAGTACAGTAGGTTAGGCCCAATTTGCTTGCTTGTAAATAGAAGTAATCATAAATCAGCTAATTTGCATTCTATTCGGCAATGGGTTTTGATACCTTATTAAAACAATCAAGATTTGTGACGAATAGATGATGGCTTTAATATTAGTCGTACTTCATATTCGCTTTCCAATAGTTTAAACAAGTTAAACAATCATTTGAACACACCCACCTTAAACCATATCATCGCACACAGTACACGCTGAAACACACGCTAAAAACACATTGAAAACATAGTCCACCTACAACGTAATGATAGTAACGACTTTTCTCGAACCACCTTCGGAGCTGGCTCGGATCTCGAACTTTTTATTAAAAGAACGCGGCAACTGCAGTTGATTTGACTTTAAGTCAGGTGGACCAAAAGGAAACGGATTAATTATAAACCAAATAAAATTCATGAACATTTAAGAAAAGTCTATAAAAAAAATTCAAATACTGTAATCTTAAAAAATGTTCACTATTACAGTACACGTACAATTTATAAAGCAAATGATTTTCCCAATTTCAGACTGACAGAATCACTATTGATTAAAGAAAATAAGCCCGAAATAATTATAAAATACAAATGAAATGGAATGGGACTGCTTCTTAAGTATTTTTTATTACCTTTGATTGGGTTCAAAATCCCAGCTGAGCCTTGAACGGACAAGCTCTGAAAGGCTACCTTAGTTTAATAGCCTAGGTTAAGCTAGACTAATACAGTCTAGGGACCCGGGGAGATCCTATTCGGTTCTACCTCAGGATTGTTGACTCGTCGCGGGCCTACTTTCGGCTTCAGTTAGCATAAATAAAAAAGGGGCACTATTTGTGGTCTTTTTAAACCTTGCAACATCACCACAACTTGGACGGTGCAACACTCTTGTATTTAGACTACCGAGCCGAATTGCGAGATATCTCTCTATAAGACTACACCCTATCGGTAACACTTTCGACAAGAGTAGAAAGGACGCTGCCAGCATCCAAAATTGATGCCACCTGAACCCAAAAAATTGGCTCTAAAATAAATGACAAATTTTCACTCACCTTACACTTATGGGATGGATATATATGCCTTAACTTAATATATACAACTTACAAGTAATGTTGCATTAATCAATTTAATCAATCATACCGCTTTGGAATAATAATAACTCTTCTAGATTTTCTAACGTTGCTAAAATTCAAATAAGGGTAAATAATAATAATAATAATAAATAATAATAAATAATATACCAAATGCTAAACTTCCAAAAGAAAATTTTAAACTATAAAATTTGCTTCGCAATTTTGTACTTAAACTTTAATCAGTTTTCTGATATGGGTGAAAGATGAAACAATAAATATCTAGTCCTAAGGTTTTCCTTTCCTTTTTGAAAGGATTGTGCTTAAAATTCTTTGTATGCTTGAGAAACTCAAGAATTTGGGGATTATACACTCTTACTGGTACTGGTATGTGTATTTATATGCTAAAGGAAGCTGTCCTAAATACAAGATGTCAAGCAACAATGTATATTCCTGTTTTTTGGATGCACCAAAAGCATGTGATAGAGTTAACCATCACAAACTTTCCAAGAAACTCTTATGTCGAGAGGTACCCAAATATATACTTAGGATACTTGTATTCCAGTATACAGAGCAGACCATATTTGTAAGATTGAAAAGCACTGTATCACTAGGTTTTAGGGTAACTAATGCTGCTAGGCAAGGGGGTATATTGTCACCCTATCTTTTCTGTATATACATGAGTGACCTTACCAATGAACTAAAAACTGCACGTGCTGGCTGTCATTGGAAAGGAAAAAAATTAATTATTTAATGTATGCTGATAACCTTGTTCTTCTGTTACCCTCTCCCCATGGGCTGAGAGCATAGGCGTACGAGTCGGGGGGATGGGGGGCTGAAGAGGAGCTGAATTCGGGCAAAATGAAAAAAATAATAGCTTGTAAAAGTTGGAGAAATGCTAGCCTTATATCGTATTATAAATTCAGGATCAGGATCAGAAAGTTAAGATAATTTCATACTTTTATTTATTAGTTGTTATTAAGCACTTATTAAGCTGTTATTAGTACTTATAGGCTATTTTTTATTCCAGGTTTAATCTGGATTTTACTATGGTATTTAGCCCAAATAGGGGCTATAAGACTGCTTAAAAATTCAAAAGAATATCTAAAGCTAATAGGATGTTAGGCTTCATAGCGCGTAATTTCGAATTTAAATATGCCGTTCAGTTTTGGTGCCCGTATTTGCGTGAGGAGATTGATAGGTTAGAAAGAGTTCAGCGTCGTGCCACGAAACTAATTCGGTCATTGCGCAACAAGCCTTATGAAGATAGGATTAAAGAGTTAGGCTTGCATTCACTCGAAACTAGGAGACTCGTAATAACGGATTTAAGTTGCGTGGCAGACGTTTCATTACTAATATCGCTAAAAACTTCTTTACGTTTAAAGTAATTGATAAATGGAATAATCTTCCCGCGCCCGTCGTGAACTCTACCAGCGTTGGTATGTTTAAGAACCGTTTAGATAGGCATTTTAAAAATATTAACGTTGTTTAATAAAAATAATAAAACAATCCCCCTTTTCCGTCCGAGCCGCCCCTTTTTCCCTCTGAGCCGCACTCTTTTCCCTCTCCCTCGTTAGAATTATTAACATTAATATAATAAAACCATTAGCAACAGGAGCTCTGGGGGTGGTGATCGAGGATGAGTCTGTTGACGATAATGCCAGCTTGTGACATGCCAGCGTGTGATGCCAGCAAAAAAAAAAAAAAAAAATTAGACTAACACGAACTTAGATGTAGCTCGTAGCGTAAACTAACCCACTTTTTGTTACTCTCTCTCTCTCTCTATTTGTATGTCTGTAATTCTCACTGTACAATTCCCTTGTTCGGCCGTACCTGGAGTATGCTGTGCAGTTCTGGTCGCCCACCCTCAGAAAAGATATTGAGAGGCTGGAGCGAGTGCAGGCGAGGGCCACAAAGTTAATCCCTTCCGTTAGGCATATGGGCTACAATCGACGGTTACGCGCCCTGAACTTGTTTTCGCTTGAAACTCGGAGGCTGCGCGGTCAACTCATCGAGGTTTTCAAGCTCTTACGAGGGTTCAACGATGTCGATTTTAGAAGTATGTTTAGTTTAAATGATAACCCAACTCGCAACAATGGTTGGAAGTTGGATTTGAAACGGTTTAGGACTAGTGTGTGTGGGAATTACTTTACGTATAAGATCTGTGACACATGGAACAGGTTACCTTCAGAAGTTGTGAACAGTTCCTCTGTGGATCAGTTCAAGAAAAGGTTAGACGAAATCTTGCACACTATTTGAGTGTGTAAAGACATTTAGGACCTCAGTCTGCGGAAATTTCTTTTCCTATAAAATAGTTAATATCTGGAACCAACTTCCCTCAGAGGTTGTTTCCAGTCAAAGTGTAAATCTGTTTAAAAATAGGCTAGACAAAGTACTGAACGCACTCATAGTTTAAGATTAAAACCTCAGAAAACTCTGCAGGAGTTCGCTTGCTCGGTGTCTCTGTGAGCAAGCTAAATATAGAGCTTTTTATATATTCTCCACTTTCCTGTAAAATTTCCTTGGCTACTTTTCCAGGGTCAAGGTATTTTCTTCAACCTTTTTCCGTACCTGCCTCTGGCAGGGAGGGAGCGGAGGGTGGGGAGAGAGCCTTCTACTTTTCTATCCAGTTTTCTACTACTGCTAGGATAGTTGAAAGAAAAATAAACTTTTACAAAATTTTCCATGGCACCCGTTGCCATTGGTACCTCCTCGGTATGGGCCGCAAGGCCTTTTGAGGTACTTCTTTTCCTTGTAACTCCTTGTAACTCTTCATTGCATGTCTGCAGTTTGCATGGTATGATAGTGTTTGAGTTAAGAATGTGTTGCATGGTTTGTAATGCGTTCTTATTTTACTTCTTTTCATCTTTCACTCCTTTCCGGCAGAGTGGGCTGCATCCTCTACCTCCTTATGGAGTGGAGGACTGGTCTGCAACAGCTGGAAGTATTCTCTTCGACTATTTTTCCGACTTGTCGGCAGTGGCCGGCGGATGGTGGTGTTGTCGTTCTTTCTCTCTTTGTGAATGAATTTTAACCCACGAGTGATAGGTTTTGCTACTTACTTAACCCCTTATTCTTTTCTTTTAACCCCTTACTTTCTTCTTTCTCTCGGGCTAATCTTAGAGTGGATCTTAGGGTCTTTGTTTGCCTTAGCTTCTGTAGATAATTCTTGTCGTGAGTTAATTGCTTTCTAAGCTTATCATGAATATTGAATTACCTGGCAAGTTGAAATTTTTATAATTAGATAAGGTACTAATACTTTATTAGCCAAATTAAATAGGTAAAGCCCTAGCCCCTAGGTCTATTCCCTTAAACTTGCTAGTATAATTTCATTTAGGCTATGTCAAACTTTTATCAAACTCAAGTAAATTAAGACTGACCTTATAAATGACATGCTATATATTATTATTTAGCTAATTATTGACATTATTAGCTTGATACTAATTACTTGAGATGTCTATTATGGTCTCTTTTTAGGTAGGTGCTTAATGCTTAATTTTAATATGTTTGCGGACTGCACACCAATTTTAATTTCTCAAAAGATATGTTGTTTCAACTTTCATTTTACATTGTGAGCACAGTAGGTGCTACTAAATTTATTTAAGTTGTGTTGGCTCAAGTTTTTATTATCTTTCTTATGCATGAATAAAATATTTGATATAGTCTTATGCCCTATTAATCAAAATTAACTAAGTACCGGTAGGGATTACATCATGGAAGTTGCATAAAAAAAGAAAAATCATACAATTAATTTTGCAAAGCATGACACGTATCCTTTGGTAATGTTAGTGCTTCTAATGGCCTGTTGGAGTGAGGGAGCCTGAGCCTGTGATGATCCTAATTTTATATATATATAATATATATTTCTTTGTTGTAACTTAAAAATTCGGGCAAATTTGTGTTAGCCCCGCCAAAAAGATTAGGTGTCGTACGCCTATGGCTGAGAATACTATTAGAGATACATGAACAATATAGAAAATTATATCACCTATAGTGGGGGAAAGTTGTATTCTGATTTTTAGGTGCAATCTACAGCATTGAAACATATATCATGTAGGTCTGGAAGTGAATAGTCAGACAATACCTGTCGAAGACATGTAAATACTTAGGTTATATAATTACTCACGAGCTACGAGATGAACTTGATATTGAGAGGCAACGTAAAAACGTCCCGACCTTCCCAGATGTAACAAAACGTGCTCAATACAGTCTAATGCAAAGAATTGAGAATTCAACCAACCCGATTATCCAAGCTATCCACGAGTCCTGCGTAAGTTATGGAATTTGTGTACGAAAACGTTTGTCTGTAGCTCCAGTTAACTTCGACATTATTATTTTTCATTAATTTTATATATTTCTATCCTTAGTATGTGAACTGTCATTGTATTATTATTGTCATGTCATATGGACTATGGTCTGCCAATAAACCTTTTTCATTTTCATTCAAAAGCTATGTAGCTACACTGTACAGGGTAACAGTAGTAAGAAAATTTGGAATGTGTTCAGAATCAGTCAAAACTTATTTTTTTAGAACTTATATACTGTACTGCATTATATACATCTCATCTGTGGTGGAACTATACAAACAAATTGTAATAACTTGGGGTTAGTGACCCCGCCAAGTTACTAGGTTTCTAAACAACAAACAAAGGCACTTACCGGTGCTTTGATTTAGATCTTCTTTAGGGCCTAGCATAGATTTCCAGCGTCCCACAAAGTGCCTACCTAACTCTCTAACTTTACTAATTTAGAAGCTATAGACATTACCCCGACATTTATACACTGTTAGACAACTTCCTGCTTACACTAACACTTTAGCAACATCACCAAATTAACTTAGCACCAACGATTTAGTCATATATAGAAGATTAAAAGATAGTTGTCTGGAGCACTGACTAAGTAGGCTAGTGAATCACTGCGCATAATGAACATACAATTGCCTAAGCCAATGCTTCCGGATTTGAGATTTATAAAATATATCGGAGCCCAGTCCACTAACCCTGGCTTCTATTATCTTACTGACTGACTCACCAAGCCTAGTGATAAATTTAAATAAAAAAAAATTGCGAGTGACACTGGCACAGTTAGTACCTTATTGACTACAAACAGCATACTGGCACTAGAAGCACCATTTATAAATCTTGAAGTTCTTATAAACTCCCTAAAAATATTATTATATGCAACATATAATTTCCTCAAATTATACAGCCTGTAGTTTCACTACAAATGAGCTACATTGGAGAACAAAAACTTTGAACAAAATCAACACCTAATGTACACGTATGAAATTTTCTAACCAAAGTATTTCCCTGAGCATATAATTGTCAACATTGCCTTAGATTACAGGGGTTCCCAAATTGGTGTTCCGCGGAACACTTGTATACCGTGAGAAGTGTTCCGCGGAACACAATTTAGGAACCCCTGCGCTTAGAATATCACAGTCATCTGAAAAACTATCAGGCTGGGTTACTTCTGACAGCACCATACCATTCGATTGAAATTCAGAAAATTTTATATACCGGGTGTACATAAAGTCAGGATCTATTTTTGTGAAGCACTTGGAAATTATATGGAATTCAATCATAAAATGATAGTGGTAACATTTATTAAATAATTAAGAGTAGGATTCGACGTGACGCCCATCAGTATCCCTGCACATCAAATCGTTCCGCAGCATTTCTAAACACATTCTGGAGCATTTGCGGGGTTATGTTATCTGCAGCAGTTGGTATACGTGTACGTAAGTTTTCAAGACTCGTAATCTTCGTCTGATAGACATGCAATTTGATAAAGCCCCATGCAAAGAAATCTAAAGGGGTTAAATCTGGTGATCTCGCTGGCCAAGGTCTGTTGTTTCCGCGTCCGATCCAGCGATTTGGAAAACGTCCATTTAGATAATCCTGAACAATTTTGGTATAGTGACAAGGAGCACCATCATGTTGATAGACGACGGTACTAACAATCCTATCCCCGTCGTCTATCAACATGATGGTGCTCCTTGTCACTATACCAAAATTGTTCAGGATTATCTAAATGGACGTTTTCCAAATCGCTGGATCGGACGCGGAAACAACAGACCTTGGCCAGCGAGATCACCAGATTTAACCCCTTTAGATTTCTTTGCATGGGGCTTTATCAAATCGCACGTCTATCAGACGAAGATTACGAGTCTTGAAAACTTACGTACACGAACTGCTGCAGATAACATAACCCCGCAAATGCTCCAGAATGTGTTTAGAAATGCTGCGGAACGATTTGATCTGTGCAGGGATACTGATGGGCGTCACGTCGAATCCTACTCTTAATTATTTAATAAATGTTACCACTATCATTTTATGATTGAATTCCATATAATTTCCAAGTGCTTCACAAAAATAGATCCTGACTTTATGTACACCCTGTATTTGTAGGCCTTGGTCTTCAATCATAATGATTTAGCAGGATTATATTTTATGTCATTATCCTTCCCATACCTTTGAAAGTGTTCTGAGCCCTTTACAAATGGAAAAATAAGAACTAAATCATCTGTATACATCAGATGATTAACAATCATTGTACCAATATAGCAGCCTATTTTACAGTGCTCAGCACAACAGATAGGTTATCCATATAAACATTGAATAAGTATGGCGATAATATCCCTCCTTGCCTAATGGGCTCTATAAACCTATCCGGCTGCGAGTGCCACATTATAGTTACACCTTCCTTCCTATTTTGTCTGCCCACAGTAATAACCACTTCCATTGGGTCAGTTAGCCATTCCCTTGTAGTTACTTAATGTTGTTTAAATTTTTGCACTCTTGTTTAGAGAGCCAAGTTTCCTGAAAGCAAGAAATGTCATGTGCAGAGAAAAGTTTATTGATCTTACTGTCAGCATTGACTGAGGCCTCTACAATTATAGCTACTAAGTGTGAAATTGGACCATTTTTTATACACACTATCACTGTTCTCACTGGGTGTCTCCTGGAATTGCATGGTGGAGTCTGCATACCCGTATTTTTGTGGACCCAGTTTTTCCTGAAGTTCATGTTATACTAACTACAGGGTGGGCCGTAAGTTTCCATACATAGGAAAAATAAACATTTTTTTATGGACAACCATTTTTTTTATATAATATGCTCTACATGGTTGCCATTGTTTTGAAAACACATTTCAATACGTGTTCCCCACTGTTGATGAACACGCATTAGCACAGTTGACGTTATGCTTGTAATGGCGTTGGTGATACGTTCCTTTAGATGATTTTTGTCTCGTATCTTTTCCTGATACACCATGGCCTTCAAGTGCCCCCAAAGATAGAAATCAAGGGGGGTGAGATCTGGGGATCTGGGAGGCCACTCCACAGGACCACGCCGACCAATCCAAGCATCCGGAAACTGCTGATCCAAATACCGACGCACGTGAAGACCATAATGAGGTGGAGCTCCATCTTGCTGGAAGAAACTGGGAAGTTACCTTCCTCGTTTAGCAGGGATGGGAAAATCTCTTCTTGCAACATGTTAAGATACCTTTCGGCATTAAGATTTCCACTGACAAAAATTGGTCCAATAATTCTGTCACCCCATATCCCGGCCCACACCATCACTTTACCGGCACCTTGCATCTTCGTCGGACTCAGCCAGTTAGGGTTAGCATTACTCCAATAACGTATGTTTTGCCGATTAACCTCTCCATTGACGTAAAAATTTGCTTCATCAGTAACATAAAAACAAACGTTTAATTTTTCCTATGTATGGAAACTTACGGCCCACCCTGTATAGTAGATTCCTTCAGGCCAGACTTCTGGCCCCATAAATACAGAAGGGTCCTCACATTCTGTCAATGTAGAGAGAGCTGTAGGTATCTGGTCGTTTATTGGTTAATTTGGAGCAGGTAGTCCCAATTTTCGTCATTTCACGCAGGTATTATTCTAGTTCTGAAGCAGATAGGTCAGGTCAGGTCAAGTCGGAAACAGGAGGCAAATACATGGGTCTGCCGATATTTTTTCACTGCCTTAATTGCTTTATTCGTTGCTAGCCCCAGCAATGGTTCTCTTCTGGATGGAGGGGGGTTCCCAGAGTCCTGTTTCTTTTTCTGACGCAAACCCTTTTTCCTAACTGTTGTCCACCCATGGCCTACATTCTGCTCACCAGGGTGACTAGCTGCTAAGCAGGTTTGAAATTCTTTGAGGCATGGCCACATTACTAATGGTCTCGGCAGCATTGCCTTCTGTTGCAGTTAATTTGTTTGCTTGTGTTGGAGATTCATCATATGTCAGACTATGCAGTTCAGGGTAGATACGTACTACCTGCTGCCCACTGTTAGGATGGTTGTTCGTGAATTTTTTACGTTATTGGACTTTTCTTTCAGAATTTGAAAGTACCTTACCGTTCTCTCCCTCCTCTAATTTGAATATACAACTCTGCTGAGCTGTGAGAGATGGTGTGAGAATAGTAGCGGCAGGCCTCCTATCCTGAGGATCACTGTGCTGTGTCGTGGTGATGGTGGTATTCCTGTTTAGCTGGGCAGTTTGCCTGATGCTCATCTCAGCTTCCAAGTCTTGAGATCCTAGAGGTCAGTTTTCTGTGTTCCGATGTTATGCTGCTACATATATCTTTAGCTCTGTTTTGGCCATGCTGGGTATGCACGTTGGGTGGATCGATTTTACATTTTTTTCGATTTCCATATTCTAATAGACAAAAACTTGCGCATGCATGAGAAAATAGCCTCTGCAAAATCTTAGCTAAAAAGGTAATCATCTTCTGCCCCCGGCAGAGCGATGAAAATCATATTTAGTAGTCAAAAACGTATTTTTAAACCCTAGCCTAGTCATAAAATTTTGCGTGTGTGTTATTTCATGCCTAAGGAACGATATAAATGCTATGGGAAATATATAAATGCATTATTTAAGACAGAGCCGATCTGAAAATATGTATAATATACATATTTTCAGATCGGCTCTGTCTTAAATAATGCATTTATATATTTCCCATAGCATTTATATCGTTGCTTAGGCATGAAATAACACGCAAAATTTTATGACTCTAGGCTAGGGTTTAAAAATACGTTTTTGACTACTAAAATATGATTTTCATCGCTCTGCCGGGGGCAGAAGATGATTACCTATTAAGCTAAGATTTTGCAGAGGCTATTTTCTCATGCATGCGCAAGTTTTTGTCTATTAGAATATGGAAATCGAAAAAAATGTAAAATCGATCCACCCTAGTATGCAGGCTACCTTTCAGTAGCTGCACCTCATCCTGAAGCGATTCTATTTTACTTAAGAATACATTCACATCATTAACACAGTCACATCAATAGAGTCGAAACGTATGGGTGGCAAGTCCAGATTCTTGATTGCAAATACTTTTTAGTCAGGGGTTAAGCAATGTCACTTTTATTCAAATTTTCTTCAATTAAGTTCAAATACAGAACTGAAAAATACTAAATCTAGGCCATGATTGAAATTAAAAGAGAAAGTAGAAAGGCTTCCAGCATTCGCAACAAAATTTGGAATGATTATTTGAATCATTAAGAGACCGCGGTTAAAGTATCTATTTTGAAGTGCCCTTAGCTTGTCCATGTACACAATTCCTTTTGGAAAAAGGGAAACTATTCGACAATAGAGAAAGGAATTGCCAGTTCCATCAACAAATTTTACGTATTTTCCTACTATTGTGTCACCAAAAAAAAATGGTTAGAACAAAATTCACGTAAACGTTATTTCGCCTAAACCACTTAAATTTCAATCAACACTACACTTCCCTACTTCGTTTCAACCCCATTCCTTCCCAAATCTCACCTTCGCTTTGCACCCATCCCCAACTTGGGAACTTTCCGCCGTGCCTCACACCTTTCCTGAAGTAGCAAGACACGGAAACTACGTTGAATAATACACTGCTACTCAAGGAAAATGAAACCTTATTTGGTATTAAATTTTATAAAAAATTCAAATTTAATGAAAACGGCTGACAATCACATTATAAACTTAATACTTAGAATTTTTTGAGGGAAAGTTCAATGTAGGACTAAATATCCCATCATTCCGGATTAACTTATGATAATAATTTGAGTTTCATCACATCTCCAAACTGTTTTGCCCCTTGAACATTCTCGGTCTCGTATCCCGACATCTGAGTTTTGCATCGCTCGACCCAGGCTGTGATGTTCGGATACTTTGAAACATCAGTTCCTGCTTCAATAAACGTGGACACACTCGAGATTAAAACGAAGTCAGCCACAGTGATGCTGTTTCCTACGCAGAAATCATTGCCTTCCAAAAAGCCCTCAAACCAACCTAGAGACTCGTGGAAGAGTTCCAACTTGGCAGAATCTGGTTTATCATCGCGAAATATTACGGGATACTGGAAATTAAACAATATTGTAAATCATGACTTTAAAAAAAAAGTAGAGTTTTTGTTTGAAAATTAAAAGATGTCAAACTTACTGGCTTCAAATAAAGATTGGAACTATATTTGTGCATGAAGGAAAAAAAAAAGCGAGCCGACAAACTTGTCTAAAAAGTTTCTTACTAAAAGAAATCAAAACTGTAAACTACGTGAAATCCACTATTAAGCCATTTTATTAACTTTAAAATTAAGTCACAAATGACTTTGTAATGGCGAAATAAAATTTTTTAGGTTGACAACAAATTAGAACATACCACATAATTTTCATATCTTTTGTACAACGTTCCAATGTCGAAGTAAAGTAGTTTGTCAATTTTGGCGCGGGATTTCGGGTCTTTGGGGTACAATGAATCATCCTTTCCATATTGAGATACCAAGTAAGTACAAATCGCTCGACTGTGAAAGATATTTCTTAGTTCACTTACAACGAAAATGCCCTATTAATTTAATTCTAGTTGGAAATTATTCATCCATTTAAGAAAATCTTATTACATATTTACTAAAATCTGAAGTTCAACACAGAAGTTAAGTCTTGCGTTATGCAATTTTAATTTAGAACTTTTTTCGGTGCTACTATAGCATGCGGTCTACCTATGATTCGGCGGTCTACCTTTTAATTAGAGCTTATCTTGTTTACTAATTGCTTGTTTACATTTGTACTAAAATTAATTGTTTGCTATTTACTTTGGTATATCATTCATTGTAAACATGAACCCATAGTACTATAGTAGTACCAATTATTGAATGCCTGGTAAGGTCAGCTGTACGCCCTTCATCAGGGGCGTACACAGCCTTTCTTGAAAGAGGGGGCACACACACACACACATTTGTGTGGGGAGGGTCAGCTCAACATTGATGATTGATCGATTTGGAATCAAAATGAATCGCATCTTCGAAGGCTTCAGTTGCATTTTATTTCCAATTTATGGGCAAAGAATTAAATTTGCACAAATTAATCGTACGTATAAAGACGTATATAAATGTTCCTAAGCCAGCCAAAATTGATTGAGTTTGAGTTACTAACATGTCCTGGTAACCATGAGATTTTTTTGTGGTGAATGTTGCAAATTTATCGATTTTTGAAAATTTCTTTTTCAAATATCTTTAATCCCTTGATGATTGGTTAGGTTAAGTCGTGATATTTTCGTTAAAACTAACGAAAATATTACGACTTAACCTAACCAATCGTCAAGGGCGTACAATTAACCTAATAAAATAAGATATGCTATAATTAAAAGGTAGACCGCCGAATCGTAGCTAGACTGCATACTATACACCCTTTTATCATAGCTGCAATATCTCTCTCTCAAACACCCACACACCAAGGCGTACTTTAACTTTAGTTCTTGCTGCAGAGAAAACTAATTTTAATTAGACTAAAACTGATTAATTCCTTCCATATATTATTCATAGACTTTTATAAAATGACTTCTGCGATCAACCTTTGCAAATTAGATGGTACTTACGTATTATCGGACTACCAAACTGTTTGTATTTTTGCTTTCGTCATTTTCGTTTAAACTAACGAAAATATCAACTTAACCTAACCAATCATCAAGGGCGTACAGTTGACCTAACCGAGCATTCAATTAACCTAACCGGGAGACAAAGCACTGGATGTTTTTATCAATTACGGCGTTATTCTTTCATCCTTAACTTGCCCGAAATGTGACAGGGAGTGCCTAATACAAAAAGATCAGAAGATATTTAGGTGAAATAACCAATATTAACCTGTTAGGTTAATTGAATTCCCGGTTAGGTCAACTGAACGCCCTTGCCGATTGGTTAGGTTAAGTTGTGATATTTTCGTTAGTTTAAACGAAAATGACGAGCAAAAATACAAACAGTTTGGTAGTCCCGATAATACTAAGTACCAATTAGAGTTCATAACTAAATACTGAAGACTTAGATTGCATGAAAACTTTATAACGATCACTTTAGATTGCATGAAAACTTTATAACGATCTAATATTCAATTACTTAGCATACCTTTCCCATAGTTTTAAATCTCCATCAACGAGTGTTGGTACGCAGTGTTGAGGGTTAATAGCAATAAATTCTTGAGTCATTTGCTCTTTCTTGAATAAATCTACACGTTTCTTGTTGAGAGTAACTCCAACTGCCTTTGCCGTGAGCATGACTGAACGGCATGCTGAAGACACATCCATATAGTAGAAATCCATCTTTGCAACTGAAATTAAAATGCGTAGATTTCATTTACCAACTTATAACGAGTTATTCATAACCTATTTACGTAACTTCCACCAAATTTATCAACTTCCTCCGGAAAGTCGCAAACCAGCGGCTCATAAATTTACTTAATTTCTAGATTACGTATATAGTCCTCTTGCAGTATATCGCCTTAAACTGCCAGCGTCGTCAGCTCATTAGGCAACAGTTTTCCTCTAAGCGAAGACACCGAGGTTGGGAATTCAAATCCCGATGATGCTGATAAAGCAATGAGCCGCATTAGTTGGCCTGATGGTATACCACTTCCTGACTAAATAATCATTATCTACTGAAATTCTGGTTAACACTGGCCGTAAATAATACAGTACACGAGTCCCAGAACTTAAGCCACGCTAAAAACTATGGGATGAACTGTAGTGTGTAGTTTCGTAAGCCACATTTTCGATATCCCCAAAACCCATGATTCACCCGAACTTGCTGACGTGGAAACCTAGCGTAGGGTAACCCGGATGTAATATTGGCCCTAATTGGCGCGACGTAGAAAACGGGAGGATCACTGAAATCTGGTGGCCACGAAACTACATATTAGCTATGGAACTGACTATCTTTTCCGTTCGTTTGAGGGTTAGCAGCGAATTTTAATGAAAATCGGTACACTAATGTAGTTTTGGTCACTGATTTCAAAAACTTTTTGGAGAAATGAAAAACAAACATGTTAGAGCACTTTAAATAATTAATGTGTTTTTAACGAAAATATCATGACTTAACCTAACGAGTCGTCAAGGGCGTACACAGTTGACCTAACCGGGCATTCAATTGGCATTCAATTTTTTTTCTGATACGTTTACAGATCTGTCGAGATCCTTCAAGAAACGCATTCTTCGTAATTTGCACTTTTTACCGTTTGACCGACGCTTTCGGCAACGAAAGAACCGAGTATTTTTATCAAGAACACACTTTCCCACACTTAGAGCACTTTTTCATAAACAGTAGCAGTATGTGACTGGCTAAATTTAACAATCCTCTGTAACTAGTTTAAGCTAGTTAAAACACACTACTTATTTAAAGTGCTCTAACAAGTTTGTTTTTCATTTAAAAAAAAAAAAATCAGTGACCAAAACTACATTAGTATATCGATTTTCATTAAAATTAGCTGCTCGCCCCCAAATGGAAAAGACCCGAACTGACAAATGTTATACAGTACTACAATTAAAAGCAAGCAACACCTTTGTTATCCCATTAACTTCAGATAAAACTACTTTTCCCTTATACCCCCACAATTTCCTCTTTCCCAGTTAGGCTCTTGTAATTGGTTAGGTTAAATCGTGATATTTTCGTTTAAAATATTCACCACTTTCGTTCGTTTAAAATAGCACGACTTAACCTAACCAATTGTCAAGGGCGTACAGTTGACTTAATCGGTAGGTTTGCCAACTTCATGAAATACAATTCTGGGAGGGGATATATATACAGGCAATAAAGGGGGTGGGGGGCGAGCCGATCCACTGGCGGGCTTGGGTGGCGGGACGCTGTAAGCCCCCCCCCCCAAGAAAGTTTTTAAATATGACCAATTTCAAGGGCATTTTGAGGCCATATGCAGGGGGTATAAAGACATTCTAAGGTCATTTAAGTCAATCGACGCCCCTGTATATTATATATACACATACGAGTTTTATCAATAGTAAAAAAAATCCAGATTATTTAAAGGCTAATAATATGCAAATAAGGTGATACCAAATTATGTATTTAAAGAAAACTATTCTCAAATTGTAAGATATCTGGGAGATTAGGATAACGTCCCGGGAGCCGGGAGAAAAAACACGATTCCGGGAGTCTCCTGGCGAATCCGGGAGGGTTGGCAATCCTACTAACCGGGAAAGAAGAAATTGCGTGGGTATAACGGAAAAGTATCGAGGAAACTACTAAACATTCAGTATTTTTCATTTAAAATCAGCAATTCAACTTTTAAACCTGAACAATATACACAAAAACAGGAACATTACCTAAATGTTACTAGTCAGCATTTTGATCAAAGACAGTTAAATTGCTCAACTGAAACTTTTGAATACGAGTATCCGAGATTTATACCGAATGCTATTCAGGCATCATAAAAATGTTTAAGCTATTTAAAACTAACAAAGATATCACAACTTAACCTAACCAATCATCAAGAGCGTACAGTTGACCTAACCAGGCATTCAATTAACCATAAATTAACTTAACGCGGGAAAGTGGAAGAAAACCAAAACTAGCATCAAGGTTATCGTTTAAGTTTCATGAATTTAAGAGCTAGTAAGTTTCGTGGAGAACAGATCATAACTAAGGAAAGTCATCCTACATTGATTAATATACTGTACATCAATCATTGACAGGATTTAAAATAACTTCCTAAATATGTCACAACCTCCTTCCTTCGCAGCAGGAATCCACACGAATGAAATAGTATCTTATACAAAAGGGAACGTGTAATCAGATGACAATGTCAGATGTCGGTTATATAGGTCTTAACTTGTGGTCTTGTAGCAGAAACCATATAAATGTAGCATAAATTTAGTTTGCATTTATGCTGGGCTACTTTTATATTTTAGGTATTTGTTTAATAATGTATGTATAAAATTTTCTTATTAATATATTAATTTGGTGCTAATGTAATAACACAATGATACTGATGGGTAATAATGTAGAAACAACAACTCCTTCAATTCTTATTTCAATTTATATGAAAATAAAATAGGCCAGAAAGTAGCATAATAGCAGAAACAAAAAATTTGTAGCGAATGACAAGTTAAAAGTAGCCCAATTTGACAACACTAATATTTTTAATGATGCCAGATATTTATTTCTTTCTAACTAGGATTTTTTAGTAGGACCCTAATAAATAATTTTAATGTAAGATAATTTTATGACATTGAAGAGTGGCATAAATATTCTTATTAATGTTTGTACTTTTGACGAATATGAATGTTATGTTCTATTACAGTTATGTAGTATGTTATTTTGTAGCTGACTGTGACTTGCCTTGTCATGTACTTTTCAAGGTCAAATGCGTTGCAGTTACATTGTTTCATTCCTTTATCTTAGTTTCTTTTTTGTTTCAACTTTAACAAAAAAATCTCTTATGGAAATTAACTATAGAATAAATGGATCTTTTCCGTATGGGGCTAGCAGCGAATTTTAATGAAAATCGGTATACTAATGTAGTTTTGGTCACTGATTTCAAAAATAACTTTTTTTTTGGAGAAATGAAAAACAAACATGTTAGAGCACTTAAAATAATTAATGTGTTTTTAACGAAAATATCATGACTTAACCTAACCAATCGTCAAGAGCGTACAGTTGACCTAACGCTTGGTTAGGTTAGGTTGTGATATTTTCGTAGTTAGCATTATAAGGCTAACTAAAGAAGGCTGGGGGCTCTGATCTTCAGGTGATCCAATATTTTTAAAGTATTCTGAAGTTGGTTTACCGCCGGTAAATGCGATAACACAGAGAATACGACTTAGGCCTAAAGCCTACATAAGTCATAGGTCTATAATGGCTGCGCTACCGGGAGCCCTTCCGCCCTCGGTGCGATGTTCCATCTATGCCGACGATCTGGCTGTCTATGCCGCGGGGACGAGTCCCCCCCTCGTGGAGAGGCAAGTCCAACTCGCGGTCAATCGGGTTGAACGCTGGGCGTCGTCGGTGGGCCTTACGCTGTCTTCCCCGAAGACTTCGTGTGTGGCCTTCCTTCCGCCGAGGAGACGGGGATCCGGCGCCGTCCCTACCTTTAATCTTACACTCGGGGGTCAGCCTCTGGCCCTCGTTCAGTCAGTGCGTTTCCTGGGTATGGTTTTCGACAGCCGTTTGAGCTGTGTCCCCACCTTCGCCGGCTGCGCGAGTCTACAAGACGTACCCTGGATTTTCTGGGACATCTGTCGCATACTACATGGGGCGCGGATAGGCGGACACTCCTCCGTTTGTACGTGTCCCTGGTACAGTCAAAATTAGATTATGGGAGTGGTGTATGGCTCCGCCTCCCGTACGGCCCTTCGGATACTGGATCCGGTCCTCTCTAGAGGACTGCGCATGTCATCTGGCGCCTTCCGCTCCTCTCCGGTTGATAGTCTGCAGGTTGAGTGCGACATCCCTCCCTTGGGGGATCGGAGGTCGTTCCTCATTGCTAAGCACTATCTCCGGATCCTCCGTCTTCCCAACTCTCCTCTGTTCCAGGTGGTGGAGAGGGCGTTCTGCCGGGATGGGGGTTGGTATTTCACCGACACGGTGACCTCCCTCCTCGATGGTATGGGCACTCCTCCTCCATCCGTTATACCGGTCTCTTTCAAGGGTGTTGCACCTTGGGAGAGCACCCGTGTTGCGTGCTGTAGGGCGTTGCGCCCCGTTCGCAGGCGATTCTGACTCTGCCTTGCTTCGGTCTCTGTTCCTTCAGCATGCGGCGTGTCACTCTGCATGTGTTGCGGTCTTCACGGATGGCTCGAGGTCGTCGGGGGGCGTTGGGGCCGCGGCTGTTCCCCAGTCGTCTGCCCTTGCTCCCCGATGTACCCGTCTCCCTGATGAGGCTTCCGTTTTCACGGCGGAGCTCTATGCCATTCTGAGCGCTCTGGAGGTGGTACGGGAGCATCCGGATGGGTCGTTTGTCATCTATTCGGATTCCAGCAGTGCCCTGGATGGCCTGGAGTGTTTTGACCCTGTCCACCCACTGGTCCGACGAATCCAGCTACTGTGCCATACCCTTGTCGCTTTCGGTGGCAAGGAGGTGGTATTTTGCTGGGTTCCAGCACATGTTAACGTGGCTGGTAATGAGGCTGCCGATCGAGCTGCCCGTTCCGCGTGCCGACTACAGGTTTCACCCGTGTCCCTCCCCTTTTCCGATTATATCCCTGGCTTCCGTAGGTTTGTGCGCTCCCGGTGGCAGAGTCGCTGGGATGGCGCTACAGATAACAAACTTTGCAAGATTAAACCCAAATTGGGATGTTGGGCCTCTTCCTTCCATCGGTCGCGCCATAAGGAGGTGGCTCTGGCCCGCCTCCGTATTGGCCACACCCACCTGACCCATGGCTATTTGATGGCCGGGGATCGGGTGCCCCGATGTCCCAATTGTAACGTTTTCCTTACAGTTGCCCACCTCCTGGTGGAGTGTCCGCTTTACTCTGCGCTGCGCGCAGAGTATTTTCCCTTTTTGGAGAGCGTCGGGCCTTCTCATAGGCTTGGCGCTATTCTATCTGAAGGTCCCTACTTTTCGATAACCGGGTTGTTCTCCTTCCTCTTTCGCTCCCGACTTCTTTACCGGCTGTGACTCCGCTATGATCTTTCTGCTTCCCCCACCTCCTCCTCCTCCCCCGTCTATTGTTCATTTCCATTAGCTGTTCCTTAATCTTCGTCCTGTGTTCGCTCTGCTATCCACCTTTCTTTTGGTGGCCATGAGCGGTCATACTTTGAAAAAAAAAAAAAAAAAAAAAGGTCTATAATGGTGCCAAGCAGGATATGACTTTTTTTAACTAAATTTCCCTTATCAAACCCAGATCACACGACAAATCTGTTTGAATGTTGCATGTCTGGTCACTCTGGTGAATAATTTTGATGTATGCCTACATGGTAACCTAATATCTGTATTCTAAAATTAGTTTTGATGCCATGTCTGCACTAAATTTTATTTAAATAGATACAAATTTAACAAATTTTTAGAAACAACAACTAGAGCCTAAGTAAAATTTGGTCATTTAGGCGAAGGAAGGTAAGTACAGTAGGTTAGGCCCAATTTGCTTGCTTGTAAATAGAAGTAAACATAAATCAGCTAATTTGCATTCTATTCGGCAATGGGTTTTGATACCTTATTAAAACAATCAAGATTTGTGACGAATAGATGATGGCTTTAATATTAGTCGTACTTCATATTCGCTTTCCAATAGTTTAAACAAGTTAAACAATCATTTGAACACACCCACCTTAAACCATATCTATCGCACACAGTACACGCTGAAACACACGCTAAAAACACATTGAAAACATAGTCCACCTACAACGTAATGAGAGTAACGACTTTTCTCGAACCACCTTCGGAGCTGGCTCGGATCTCGAACTTTTTATTAAAAGAACGCGGCAACTGCAGTTGATTTGACTTTAAGTCAGGTGGACCAAAAGAAAACGGATTAATTATAAACCAAATAAAATTCATGAACATTTAAGAAAAGTCTATAAACAAAATCCAAATACTGTAATCTTAAAAAATGTTCACTATTACAGTACACGTACAATTTATAAAGCAAATGATTTTCACTATTTCAGACACAGAATCACTATTGATTAAAGAAAATAAGCCCGAAATTAATTATAAAATACAAATGAAATGGAATGGGATTGCTTCTTAAGTATTTTTTATTATCTTTGATTGGGTGCAAAATCCCAGCTGAGCCTTGAACGGACAAGCTCTGAAAGGCTACCTTAATTTAATTAATAGCCTAGGTTAAGCTAGACTAATACAGTCTAGGGACCCGGGGAGATCCTATTCGGTTCTACCTCAGGATTGTTGACTCGTCGCGGGCCTACTTTCGGCTTCAGTTAGCATAAATAAAAAAGGGGCACTATTTGTGGTCTTTTTAAACCTGGCAACAACATCACAACTTGGACGGTGCAACAATCTTGTATTTAGATTACCGAGCCGAATTGCGAGATATCTCTCTATAAGACCACGCCCTATCAGTAACACTTTCAAGAAGAGTAGAAAGGACGCTGCCAGCATCCAAAATTGATGCCACAAGAACCCAAAAAATTGGCTCTAAAATAAATGACAAATTTTCACTCACCTTACACTTATGGGATGGATATACAGTATATGCCTTAACTTAATATATACAACTTACAAGTAATGCTGCATTAAACAATTTAGTTAATCATACCCAGTGGTGTAGTGCTAAATAAAGAAGTGAGGGAACGCATTTTGAAAGTGTTACTCAGATGCGGGGGGGACAATGGCGAGCGCGGCGAGCCCATAGAGCTGGGGGTCCGGGGGCACTGTAAGCCCCCGGGAAATCTTTTGAAATCTGACCAATTTCAGGGATATTTTGAGGTCATATGCACTGGATATTAGGATATATTCCAAGGTTGAAGATGCAGTATTTCCAGTGTCATTAGATATACGACATCCAGTACGATCAATAAAAATAGCTAACAACTGGAATGATTAACTAAAAAAAAGTTAACAACTGGTACGCCGTGGTGACTGTTTCACCAGATCTTTATAGGCTAGCATTGCCTCAGTCGAAGCTAAAAGAAATGAAGCAGTTAATGATTCTTTCTCATATTTCTTCTAGGGGTGGGAATTAAAATTTCATGACGTTAGAGATTTGTAAGTTCGGATTTATTTGAAATAGTGAGGGAACGCCGTTCCGTCTACCAAAAAAAGTAAGGGAACGCCGTTCCCACGCGTTCCCACAGCACTACACCACTGAATTCATACCGCTCTGGGATAATAATAACTCTTCTAGATTTTCTAACGTTGCTAAAATTTAAATAAGGGTAAATAATAATACTAATACTAAATAATACCAAATGCTAAACTTCCGAAAGAAAATTTTTAAAGTATAAAATTTGCTTCGCAATTTTGTACTTCTAAACTTTAATCAGTTTTCTGATATGGGTGAAAGATGAAACAATAAATATCTAGGCCTAAGTTTTTTCTTTCTTTTTTGAAAGGATTGTGCTTAAAATTCTTTGTATGCGCGAGAAACTCAAGAATTCGGGGATTATACACTATTACTGGTACTGGTATGTGTATTGATATGCTAAAGGAAGCCGTCCTAAATACAAGATGTCAAGCAATAATGTATATTCCTGTTTTTTGGATGCACCAAAAGCATGTGATAGAGTTAACCATCACAAACTTTCCAAGAAACTCTTATGTCGAGGGGTACCCAAATATATACTTAGGATACTTGTATTCCAGTATACAGAGCAGACCATATTTGTAAGATTGAAAAGCACTGTATCACTAGGTTTTAGGGTAACTAATGCTGCTAGGCGAGGGGGTATATTGTCACCCTGTCTTTTCTGTATATACATGAGTGACCTTATCAATGAACTAAAAACTGCACGTGCTGGCTGTCATTGGAAAGGAAAAAAATTAATTATTTAATGTATGCTGATAACCTTGTTCTTCTGTTACCCTCTCCCCATGGGCTGAGATCAGGATCAGGATCAGGATCAGAAAGTTATAAGATAATTTCATACTTTTATTTATTAGCTGTTATTAAGTATTTATTAAGCTGTTATTAGTACTTATAGGCTATTTTTTATTCCAGGTTTAATTTAGATTTTACTATGGTATTTAACCCAAATAGGGGCTATAAGACTTTGCTTAAAAATTCAAAAGAATATCTAAAGCTAATAGGATGTTAGGCTTCATAGCGCGTAATTTCGAATTTAAATCGAAGAATATTATATTGCCCCTTTACAAGTACCTAGTCAGGCCTCATTTAGAATATGCCGTTCAGTTTTGATGCCCGTATTTGTGTAAATATATTGATAGGTTAGAAAGGGTTCAGCGTCGTGCCACGAAACTAATTCCGTCATTGCGCAACAAGCCTTATGAAGATAGTGTTGGTTTTCGTCGTCGTCGGGCCTAGACAAGCTACGGCTTAGGACCGTAGCGCATTATCCGGTATAGGTTAACCTGGATGATGTAGCCATAAGCACTGCCGCTGGTTAAGTGCCAAACAGTGATTATCTCACTAGCCGTATTGAGTCCGTTAAGCGAAACTGCGACAGTACCAAGGATGGAAAATATAACCCTTGGATTTCTATTATTTATTTGCAAAATGGACATGGTATTAGATTAAAATAATTATTTGAATATAATAATTAACTGACAATTGTGATATATAATTAATTATGTTTACATACAATAAAATAATACAGTATACATAAAATTAGTATTAATGTGGTTTACAATTGAATTATGATGGGTAACTAATTTAAAATGAATTTATAGCTATTCCGAAATTCAAGACGGTAAAATTAACATTTATCTTGAAACTAAAATAAGAGTATTCACTACAATAGGATTAAAGAGTTAGACTTGCATTCACTCGAAACTAGGAGATTAAGGGGGGAGCTTATTGAAGTTTTCAAAATCGTTAACAACATCGATAACATAAATTTTGACAAACTGTTCACTTTCGATAATAGCAAGACTTGTAATAATGGATTTAAGTTGCGTGGCAGACGTTTCATTACTAATATCGCTAAAAACTTCTTTACATTTAAAGCAATTGATAAATGGAATAAACTTGCCGCGCCCGTCGTGAACTCTACCAGCGTTAATATGTTTAAGAACCGTTTGGATAGGCATTTTAAAAATATTAACATTATTTAATATAATAATAAAACAATCCCCCTTTTCCCTCTCCCTCGTTAGAATTATTATTGTTTAATATAATAAAACCATTAGCAACATGAGCTCTTGGGGTGGTGATCGAGGATGAGTCTGTTGACGATAATGCCAGCTTGTGACATGCCAGCGTGTGATGCCAGCAAAAAAAAAAAAAAATATATATATTAGACTAACACGAACTTCGATGTAGCTCGTAGCGTAAACTAACCCACTTTTTGCTATTCTTTCTATTTTTTTTTTCTCTCTCTCTCTCTCTCTCTCTCTCCCCCTCCCTATTTGCATGTCTAACACACTTCATTGCATGTCTGTAGTTTGCATGATATGATAGTGTTTGAGTTAAGAATGTGTTGCATGGTTTGTAATGCGTTCTTATTTTACTTCTTTTCAGCTTCTACCCCTTTCTTAGTACCTGTCCCGCGATTCTTTTTCGCTTTATTTATCGCTATCTCAGTTTGTGTTTCGAATTTCGCATCATCTGTCATTATTACCCACAGATCGATCGCTTTCGTGCTTCCCTGAATTTCCCGTCTATCTGGAGCATAATATGCAGTCAAGTTCCTCATTTCTACCATATCTCAAGAGCTGAAATTTTTCAGTGTTAAATGTCATGATGATGTCTTCTAGCCATTTGTATATTTTGTTCGTGTCCCTCTGCAACAGGGTTGGCACCCAAAAACCCAAACCCAAAAACCCAACCCAAAACCAACTGGAATTTTCAGTGGGTTTTGGGGTTTTGTTCAGAGATGTTTATTTTAAAATAATTGAAATTTTTCCGATTGCTACCAGGGCCGGCCCTAGGATTGCTGGCGCCCCGGGCAAGTTGAACTTCGGCGCCCTTACAAGTATAATTTTAAAATTTGTTCACAATGAGGAAAAACTACAAATGTAGGAATAGAGAGTTTATTACAATTAACGATATTCACTCAAAGTACAACTAAACATTCTCAAAATGGAACCATGTATGAAAATATGAAACAGTGTTGCCACTTTTGTCTGAGGTAAATCCACAAAAAAATGTAAAAATTCCAGTGTGGCAACACTGATGAGATATTAAAGGATGGCAGCGCTGCCAGGCGTATGTAATTTGTGCTCAACGCTCACCTACGCGGCCACATCAACCCATGTGACATGTCATCCCATGTCGGGCCAAGCTGACCTTCGCTTTACTGGTAGTCTGGTACTAATGCTATTGGCTAATATAATGTCAAAATCCTTGAAAATTTGACTCCACATCAGGAAGTTTTCACATTTGACTATTTAATTTTATTTATTTATTTTTCCCTTTGTATTTGGAAGATCCCACACACATGACGTGGCGCCCCGGGCAACTGCCCGAGTTGCCGGTACCTTGAGCCGGCCCTGATTGCTACATTGTTCAATCGTAGCTAATTAGAATGATTTGGCATGTTGATTATTTCAAGTAAGCTGACTTATAAAACAATTCTTAAATTATGCAATGCAATGTGTAGTTTGCATTATATGAGTGTGTTTGAGTTAAGAATGTGTTGCATGGTTTGTAATGCGTTCTTATTTTACTTCTTTTCATCTTCCACCCCTTTCCAGCGGAGTGAGCTCCGTCCTCTACCTCCTTATGGAGTAGAGGACCGATCTGCAACCGCTGGAGGTATGTGTTGCTTTGAATTAAGAAGGTGTTGTTCTTTCACTTAAGAAAGTAGTGTTGCATGGTTTGTAATGCGTTCTTATTTTACTTCTTTTTATCTTTCACCCCTTTACGGCAGAGTGGGCTGCATCCTCTATCTCCCTATGGAGTGGAGGACTGGTCTGTAACAGCTGGAAGTATTCTCTTCGACTATTTTTCAGACTTGTCGGCAGTGGCCGGCGGTTGGTGATGGTGTCGTTCTCTCTCTCTCTCTCTCTCTCTCTCTCTGAATGAATTTTAACCCACGAGTGATAGGTTTTGCTACTTACTTAAAAGAAGAGAATAAGGGGTTAACTCCTTACTCTCTTCTTTCCCTCGGGCTAACCTTGAGTGGATCTTAGGGTCTTTGTTACCCTTAGCTTCTGTAGATAATCCTTATCATTGCTTTCTAAGCTTATCATGAACACTGAATTATTTGGCAAGTTGAAATTTTTATAATTAGGTAAGGTACTTATACGTTATTAGCCAAATTAAATAGGTAAAGCCCTAGCCCCTAGGTCTATTCTCTTAAACTTGCTAGTATAATTTCATTTAGGCTAGGTCAAATTTTTATCAAAGAAGTAAATTAAGACTAACCTTATAAAAGACATGCTGTATTATTATTATTTAGCTAATTAGTGACATGATTAGCTTGATACTAATTACTGAGATTTCTATTAGGCTCTCTTTCTAGGGTAGGTGCTTAATGTTTAATATGTTTGCAGACTGCACACCAATTTTAATTTCTCAAAAGATTTGTTTCAACTTTCATTTTACATTGTGAGCACAGTAGGTGCTACTAAATTTATTTAAGTTGTGTTGGCTCAAGTTATCATCTTTCTTATGCATGAATAAAATATTTGATATATGTACAGTAGTCTTATGCTCTATTAATCAAAATTAACTAAGTACCAGTAGGGATTACAATACATCATGGAAGTTACATAAAAAAGAGAAAAATAATTAATTTTGCAAAGCATGACACGTATCCTTTGGTAATGTTAGTGCTTAAATTAAACTTAGCACCAACGATTTAGTCAGATATAAAGATTAAAAGATAGTTGTCTGGAGTACTGACTAAGTAGGCTAGTGAATCACTGTGCATAATGAACATACAATTGCCTAAGCCAATGCTTCCAGATTTGAGATTTATAAAATATATCGGAGACCAGTCCACTAACCCTGGCTCTATTATCTTATTGACTCACCAAGCCTGTGATAAATTTAAATAAAAAAATTGCGAATGACACTGGCACATTTAGTACCTTATTGACTACAAACAGCATACTGGCACTAGGAGCAACATTTATAAATATTGAAGTTCTTATAAACTCCCTAAAAATATTATTACATGCAACATATAATTTCCTCAAATTATACAGCCTATAGTTTCACTACAAATGAGCTACATACATTGGAGTACAAAAACTTAAAATCAACACCTAACGTACACGTATGACATTTTCTAACCAAAGTATTTCCCTGAGCATATAATTGTCAACATTGCCTTAGAATATCACAGTCATCTGAAAAACTATCAGTTAGTATGTGGCCAAGATACTTAGTCTGGGTTACTTCCGACAGCACCATACCATTCGATTGAAATTCAGAAAATTTTATACGTTTGTAGGCCTTGGTCCTCAATCATAATGACTTAGCAGGATTATATTTTATGTCATTATCCTTCCCATACCTTCGAAAGTGCTGAGCCCTTTTACAGATGGAGAAATAAGAACAATCATCTGCATACATCAGATGATTAACAATCATTGTACCAATATAGCAGCCTATTTTACAGTGTTCAGCACAAGATAGGTTATCCATATAAACATTGAATAAATAAGGGGATAATATCCCTCCTTGCCTAATGGGCTCTATAAACCTATCCGGCTGCGAGTGCCACATTATAGTTACACCTTCCTTCCTATTCTGTCTGCCCACAGTAATAACTTCACTATCATTGGGTGAGTAGCCATTCCCCTGTAGTTACTTAATGTTTAAATTTTTGCACTCTTGTTTAGACTCCGACTCACTGCCCGGCCCCGCCGCCGCCGCCCGGCCCCGGGCAGTGGTTCCCAACCGGTTTTGGCTTATGGCCCCCTTAGGAACCTTATTTTTTCCTGTGGCCCCCATAAGCATTATTTTCAGTAGGTAATATGCAGATTTAACTCTATTTTACAAAATAACATTTTCCTGTGGCCCCCTTCAAATGTGCCATGGCCCCCAGGGAGCCATATGGCCCCCGGTTGGGAAACACTTTAGAGAGCCAAGTTTCCCGAAAGCAAGAAATGTCATGTGCAGATAAAAGTTTATTGATCTCACTGTCAGCATTGACCTAGGCCTCTACATTTATAGCTACTAACACTGTGAAATTGGACTATTATTTTTATACACACTCACTGTTCTCACTGGGTGTCTCCCTGGATTGCATGGTGGAGTCTGCTTACCCGTATTTTTGTGGACCCAGTTTTTCCTGAAGTTCATGTTATACTAACTACAGTACATTCCTTCAGGTCAGACTTCTGACCCCATAAATACAGAAGGGTCCTCACATTCTGTCTTAATGTAAAGAGCTGTAGGTATCTTGTCGTTTACTGGTTAATTTGGAGCAGGTAGTCCCAATTTTCATCATTTCACGCAGGTATTATTCTAGTTCTGAAGCAGATAGGTCAGGTGGGAAACGGGAGGCAAATACATGGGCCTGCCGATATTTTTTCACTGCCTTAATTGCTTTATTCTTTGCTAGCCCTAGCCACGGTTCTCTTCTGGATGGGGGGGGTTCCAGAGCCCTGTTTCTTTTTGACGCAAACCCTTTTTACTAACCGTTATCCACCCATGGCCTACATTCTGCTCACCAGGGTGACTAGCTGCTAAGCAGGTTTGAAATCCTTTGAGGCATGGCCACATTACTAATTGTCTCGGCAGCATTGCCTTCTGTTGCAGTTAATTTGTTGTTTGCTTGTGTTGGAGATTCATCATATGTCAGACTATGCAGTTCAGGGTAGATACGTACTACCTGCTGCCCACTGTTAGGATGGTGGTTCGTGAATTTACGTTATTGGACTTTTCTTTCAGAACTTGAGAGTAAAGTACCTTACCATTCTCTCCCTCCTCTAATTTGGATATACAACTCTGCTGAGCTGTGAGAGATGGAGAGAGAATAGGAACGGCAGGCCTCCTATCCTGAGGATCACTGCGCTGTCTCGTGGTGGTGGTGATATTCCTGTTTAGCTGGGCAGTTTGCCTGCTGCTCATCTCAGTTTCCAAGTCTGAAATCCTAGAGGTCAGTTTTCTGTGTTCCGATGTTATGCTGCTACATATATCTTTAGCTCTGTTTTGGCCATGCTGGGTAAGCAGGCTACCTTTCAGTAGCTGCACCTCATCCTGAAGCGATTCTATTTTACTTAAGAATACATTCACATCATTAACACAGTCACATCAATAGAGTCGAAACGTATGGTGGCAAGTCCAGGTTCTTGCTTGCAAATACTTTTCAGTCAGGAGTTAAGCAGTCCCTTTTATTCAAATTTTCTTCAATTAAGTTCAAATACAGAACTGAAAAATACTGAATCTAGGCCATGATTGAAATTAAAAGAGTAAAAGTAGAAAGGCTTCCAACGTTCGCAGCAAAATTTGGAATGATTATTTGAATCATTAAGAAACCGCGGTTAAAGTAACTATTTTGAAGGGCCATTATCTTGTCCATGTACATAATTCCTTTTGGAAAAAGGGAAACTATTCGACAATAGAGAGGAATTGCCAGGTCTATCAACAAATTTTATTGTTTGGACTACTCACCTAAACGTTATTTCACCTAAACCACTTAAATTTCAATCAACACTAAACTTCCCTACTTCGTTTCAACCCCATTCCTTCCCAAATCTTACCTTCGCTTTGCACCCATCCCCAACTTGGGAACTTTCCGCCGTGCCCTCAAACCTTTCCTGAAGTAGCAAGACACGGAAACTACATTGAACAATACACCGCTACTCAATGAAAATGAAACCTTATTTGGTATTAAATTTTATAAAAAAATCAAATTTAATGAAAACTGCTGACAATCACATTATAAACTTAATACTTAGAATTTTTTGAGGGAAAGTTCAATCAATGTACGACTAAATATCTTATCATTCCGGATTAACTTGTGCTAATAATTTGAGTTTCACCACATCTCCAAACTGTTTTGCCCCTTGAACATTTTCGGTCTCGTATCCTGACATCTGAGTTTTGCATCGCTCGACCCAGGCTATGATGTTCAGATACTTTGAAACATCAGTTCCTGCTTCAAAAACGTGGACACACTCGAGATTAAAACGAAGTCAGCCACAGTGATGCTGTTTCCTACGCAGAAATCATTGCCTTCCAAAAAGCCTTCAAACCAACCTAGAGACTCGTGGAAGAGTTCCAACTTGGCAGAATCTGGTTTATCATCGCGAAATATTACGGGATACTGGAAATTAAATAATATTGTAAATCGTGACGTTAAAAAAAAATAGTAGAGAACTTTTGTTTGAAAATTAAAAGATGTCAAGCTTACTGGCTTCCAATAGAGATTGGAATTATATTTGTGCATGAAGGAAAAAAAAAAACCGAGCCGACAAACTTGTCTAAAAAGTTTCTTACTAAAAGAAATCAAAACTGTAAACTACGTGAAATCCACTATTAAGCCATTTCATTAACTTTAAAATTAAGTCACAAATGACTGTAATGGCGTAACAAAAATTTTTAGGTTGACAACAAATTAGAACATACCACATAATTTTCATATCTTTTGTACAACGTTCCAATGTCGAAGTAAAGTAGTTTGTCAATTTTGGCGCGGGATTTGGGGTCTTTCGGGTACAACGAATCATCCTTTCCATATTGAGATACCAAGTAAGTACAAATCGCTCGACTGTGAAAGATATTTCTTACTTCACTTACAACGAAAATGCCCTATTAACTTAATTCTAGTTGGAAATTATTCATCCATTTAAGAAAATCTTATTACATATTTACTAAAATCTGAAGTTCAATACAAAAGTTAAGTCTTGCGTTAATGCAGTTTTAATTTAGACAACTTTTATCGGTGCTACTATAGCATGCGGTCTACCTATGATTCGGCGGTCTACCTTTTAATTAGAGCTTATCTTGTTTACATTTGTACTAAAATTAATTGTTTGCTATTTACTTTGGTATATCATTCATTGTAAACATGAACCCATAGCACTATAGTAGTACCAATTATTGAATGCCTGGTAAGATCAGCTGTACACCCTTGATCAGGGGCGTACACAGCATTTCTTAAAAGTGGGGGCACGCGCGCGCGCACACACACATTGTGTGGGGAGGGTCAGCTCAAAATTGATGATTGATCGATTTGTTGGAATCAAAATGAATCGCATCTTGGAAGGCTTCAGTTGCATTTTATTTTCGATTTATGGAAAAAGAATTAAATTTGCACAAATTAATCGTACGTATAAAGACGTATATAAATGTTCCTAAGCCAGCCAAAATTGATTGAGTGAGTTACTAACATGTCCTGGTAACCGAGATTTTTTTGTGGTGAATGTTGCAAATTTATCGATTTTTTAAAAAAAAATTCCAAATATCTTTAATGAGTAGTAGTAATTTTTACAATGGGAGGTCTATGCCCCCCCCCCCCCTTATGTAAGCCACTGCCCTTGGTGATTGGTTAGGTTAAGTCGTGATATTTTCGTTAAAACTAACGAAAATATCACTTAACCTAACTAATCGTCAAGAGCGTACAATTAACCTAATAAAATAAGATAAGCTATAATTAAAAGGTAGCGCATACTATACACCCTTTTATCATAGCTGCAATATTTCTCTCTGAACACACCCACACACACTAAGGCGTACTTTAACTTTAGTTCTTGCTGCAGAGAAAACTAATTTTAATTAGACAAACTGCTTAATGTCTTCCATATATTATTCATACTCTTTTATAAAATGACTTCTGCGATCAACCTTTGCAAATTAGAAGGTACTTGCGTATTATCGGGACTACCAAACTGTTTGTATTTTTACTCTCGTCATTTTCGTTTAAACTAACGAAAATATCAACTTAACCTAACTGGTCATCAAGGGCGTACAGTTTACCTAACCGAGCATTCAATTAATGTAACCGGGAGACAAAGCACTGGATGTTTTTATCAATTACGACGTTATTCTCTCATCCTTAACTTGCCCGAAATGTTACAGTGAGTGTCTAATACGAAAAGATCAGAAGATATTTAGGTGAAATAACCAATATTAACCTGTTAGGTTAATTGAATTCCCGGTTACGTCAACTGAACGCCCTTGATGATTGGTTAGGTTAAGTTGTGATATTTTCGTTAGTTTAAACGAAAATGACGAGCAAAAATAAACAATTTTGTAGTCCCGATAATACGTAAGTACCAATTAGAGTTCATAACTAAATACTGAAGACTTAGATTGCATGAAAACTTTATAACGATCTAATATTCAATTACTTGGCATACCTTTCCCATAGTTTCAAATCTCCATCAACGAGTGTTGGTACGCAGTGTTGAGGGTTAACAGCAATAAATTCTTGAGTCATTTGCTCTTTCTTGAATAAATCTACATGTTTCTTGTTGAGAGTAACTCCAACTGCCTTTGCCGTGAGCATGACTGAACGGCATGCTGAAGACGCATCCATATAGTAGAAATCCATCTTTGCAACTGAAATTAAAATGCGTAGATTTCATTTACCAACTTATAACGAGTTATTCATAACCTACGTAGCTATTTCACCAAATTTATCAACTTCCTCCGGTGAAGTCGCAAACCAGCGGCCAATAAATTTACTTAATTTCTAGATTACGTATATAGTCCTCTTGCAGTATATCGCCTTAACCCTTTAACGATGGATGGTACCTTAAGGTCCACCAGAAATAATATAGATTGTACTACAATGCCTCGTTTCTATAAATGTTTCTACGTGTTTATATATAGATGTCATTTAGTTGTCGGGAAAGGAACCCAAAATGTGTATCATTTCAGTGACTAGTTACTAAAATATTAAGTTTAATAACAATAAAACCTATACGTTCTGGTAACAAGAGTGACCGCATATGCTGCGGACTCGTCCGTAAAGGGTTAAACTGCCAGCGTCCGTAGCTCATTAGGCAACAGTTTCCCTCTAAGCGAAACACCGAAGTTGGGAGTTCGAATCCCGATGATGCTGATAATAAAGCAATGGGTCGCATTAGTTGGCCTGATAGTGTACCACTTCCTGACTAAATAATCATTATCTACTGAAATTCTGGTTAACACTGGCCGTAAATAATACAGTACACGAGTCCCAGAACTTAAGCCACGCTAAAAACTATGGGATGAACTGTAATGTGTAGTTTCGTAAGCCACATTTTCGATATCCCCAAAACCCATGATTCACCCGAACTTGACGTGGAAACCTAGTGTAGGGTTAACCCGGATATAATATTCGCCCTAATTGGCCCGACGTACAAAACGGGGGAATCACTGAAATCTGGTGGCCACGAAACTACATATTAGCTATGGAACTGACGATCTTTTCCGTTTGGGGGCTAGCAGCGAATTTTAATGAAAATCGGTATACTAATGTAGTTTTGGTCACTTGATTTAAAAAGTAACTGGAGAAATGAAAAACATGTTAGAGCACTTTAAATAATTAATGTGTTTTTAACGAAAATATCATGACAACCTAACCAGTCGTCAAGGGCGTACACAGTTGACCTAACCAGGCATTCAATTGACCTAACCTGGCATTAGTTCTTGATTTTTTTTTTTCCTGCTACTTTTACAGATCTGCCGGGATCCTTCAAAATAAGTATTTTTTGTAAAGTTGCACTTCTTACCGTTTGACCGACGCTTTTGGCAACGAAAGAACTGAGTAATTTTATCAAAGGAACACACTTTCCCACACTCAGAGCACTTTTTCATACAGTGGCAGTTTGTGACTGGCTAAATTTAACAATTTTCTAACTAGTTTAAGCTAGTTAAAACACACACTACTTACTTAAAGTGCTCTAACACGTTTGTTTTTTCATTTCTCCAAAAAATGTTTTTGAAATCTGACCAAAACTACATTAGTATACCGATTTTCATTAAAATTAAATGGAAGAGACCCGAACTGACAAATGTTACACAGTACTACAATTAAAAGCAAGCAACACCTTTGTTATCCCATTAACTTTAGATAAAACTACTTTTCCGTTATACCCGGGCAATTTCCTCTTTCCCAGTTATGCTCTTGTAATTGGTTAGGTTAAATCGTGATATTTTCGTTTAAAGTATTCGTCACCATTTTCGTTCGTTTAAAATACCACGACTTAACCTAACCAATTGTCAAAGGCGTACAATTGATTTAACCGGTAGGTTTGCCAACTTTATGAAAACTCTGGGAGGTGATATATATACAGGCCATAAAGAAAGGTGGGGGCGAGCCGATCCAGCTGGCGGCTTCGGGTGGGGAGGACGCTGTAAGCCTCCCCCCCCCCTCCCAAGAAATTTTTTAAATATGACCAATTTCAAGGGCATTTTGAGGCCATATGCAGGGGGTATAAAGACATTCTAAGGTCAGTTAAGTCAATCGACGCCCCTGTGTGTGTGTGTATATAAGTTATATCAATAGTAAAAAAAAAAAAAAAAAAAAAAAAAAAAAATCCAGATTTAAAGGCTAATAATATGCAAATAAGGTGATACCAAATTATGTATTTAAAGAAAACTATTCTCAAATTGTAAGATATCCGGGAGATTAGGATAACGTTCCGGGAGAACAAACGATTCCAGGAGGGTTGGCAGTCCTACTAACCGGAAAAAAGAAATTGTGTGGGTATAACTGAAAAGTACCGAGGAAACTACTAAACATTCAGTATTTTTCATTTAAAATCAGCAATTCAACTTTTAAACCTGAATATACACAAAAACAGGAACATTACCTAAATGTTATTAGTCAGCATTTTGACGAGTTAAATTGATCAACTGAAACTTTTGAATACGAGACTTATACTGAATGTTATTCAGGCATCATAAAAATGTTTAAGCTATTTAAAACTAACAAAGATATCACAACTTAATCTAACCAATCATCAAGAGCGTACAGTTGACCTAACCAGGCATTCAATTAACCATAAATTAACTTAACGCGGGAAAGTGGAATAATACCAAAACTAGCATGAATTTAAGAGCTAATAAGTTTCGTGGAGAACAGATCATACTAAGGAAAGTCATCCTACATTGATTAGGTACTTATTTCCTTCGTGATCAATTTCTGTCAATTAATATACTGTACAGCAATCATTGACAGGATTTAAACTAAAATAACTTCCTAAATATGTCACAACCTCCTTCCTTCGCAGCAGGAATCCACACGAATGAAATAGTATCTCATACAAAAGGAAACGTGTAATCAGATGATAATGTCAGATGTCGGTTATATAGGTCTTAACTTGTGGTCTTGTAGCAGAAACCATATAAATGTAGCATAAATTTAGTTTGCATTTATGCTGGGCTACTTTTATATTTTAGGTATTTGTTTAATAATGTATGTATAAAAATTTTCTTATTAATATATTAATTTGGTGCTAATATCACAATGATACTGATGGGCAATAATGTAGAAACAATAACTACTTAAATTCTTATTTAAATTTATATGAAAATAAAATAGGCCAGAAAGTAGCATAATAGCAGAAACAAAACATTTGTAGCGAATGACAAGTTAAAAGTAGCCCAATTTGACAATACTAATATTTTTAATGATGCCAGATATTTCTTTCTTTCTAACTAGGATTTTTTAGTAGGACCCTAATAAATAATTTTAATGTAAGATAATTTTATGACATTGAAGAGTGGCATAAATATTCTTATTAATGTTTGTACTTTTGACGAATATGAATGTTATGTTCTATTACAGTTATGTAGTATGTTATTTCGTTGCTGACTGTGACTTGCCTTGTCATACTACATTGTACTTGTACTTTTCAAGGTCAAATGCGTTGCAGTTACATTGTTTTATTCCTTTATCTTAGCTTCTTTTTTTTGTTTCAACCTTAACAAAAAATCTCTTATGGAAGTTAACTATAGAATAAATGGATCTTTTCCGTTTGGGGGCTAGCAGCGAATTTTAATAAAAATCGGTATACTAATGTAGTTTTGGTCACTAAAAAATAACTTTATTTTCTTGGAGAAATGAAAAACAAACACGTCAGAGCACTTTAAATAATTAATATGTTTTTAACGAAAATATCATGACTTAACCTAACCAATCGTCAAGAGCGTACAGTTTACCTAACCGGGCATTCAATTGACCTAACTGGGCATTAATTCTTTTTTTCTGCTACTTATACAGATCTGCCGGGATCCTTCAAAAAATGTATTCTTCGTAAAGTTGCACTTTTTACTGTTTCGTTTGACCGACGCTTTTGGCAACGAAAGGACTGGGTATTTTTATCAAAGGAACACACTTTCCCACACTTAGAGCACTTTTTCATAAACAGTAGCAGTTTGTGACTCTGGCTAAATTTAACACAATCCTCTGTAACTAGTTTAAGCTAGCTAAAACACATATTAATTATTTAAAGTGCTCTAACATGTTTGTTTTTCATTTCTCCAAAAAAAAAAAAAGTTACTTTTTAAATCAGTGACCAAAACTACATTAGTATACCAATTTTCATTAAAATTCGCTGCTAGCCCCCAAACGGAAAAGATCCATTTATTCTATAGTTAATTTCCATAAGAGATTTTTTGTTAAGGTTGAAACAAAAAAAAAGACCCTAAATTATAATTCCTAATTGTACTATGTACAGTATATGAGCAGATATTTGATTTTCTCATCAGGAAATACTGTATAATATACAGGGCCGCCGAGAGCTGCAACGGGCCCCGGGGAAGCATTGGTGTATGGGCCCCCCCCCTGTTTACTCAGTATTTTATTATGAATGTTTTTTGTGTACATAACAAGCAAACTGATTATATGTCCAAGTCACTATTCAAAACATACAGTATGAATAAACAACTCAGAAGAAAATGACCATTTTATTTTTCGAATCAATTATATTAATTCTATCACCATACAATTTACAAATGCAGTACCAGTCCATGCAGGCAAGACAATTGTTTACTGCAAGATTTTCATAATTAGAAGCGTACTTTCTTTGCCTTCTCTCTAGCAAAGTGGTAAATGATTCTGATGAAATTTAAAGTACGGATTAACTGGCTTTCAATTACAATGGTTCCCAGATCTGCATTGGTGGACCGCAGATAATATTTTATCTGTTTCAGTTTGACTATGATAATCTCTATAAAATGTATGTTCATTAATTATATTTCCTCTCTGTTATTTAATCAATTGCTTTATTAATATTTTTAGATTTTATCACCCCTCTTTCCAGGCCCAGGAGATTTTTACATGGTATCCCCACTCTCTCGGTGGGCCGGGCTACACCACGCACGCACACACATACATGATCTTTGTATAGAATTTTGTTGGAAGAATTTCCGGCAGAGGCCTCTTCCACCGTGAAATTTGGGGAGGATTTCTGCTCGCTGGGAAAGAATGGGGGAGAGGGGAGATGAGGCGCATGGATAAAATAATTTATTCTCAAATTTATTTATTGTGTAGGAAAATATTTTCCACAGTTATCGATTATTTATCGATTAATAATATCTATTACACTTTTGCTCTACTTACCTATTTTTAGCGTTCCATTTAATTCGATTAACTGTTTTTCCCGGGTCCCGGAGATTTATCCTGGCTTCCCCGCCCTCTCGGCGGTCCTGATAATATATTTCCACACACTGAGGGAAATGTTTGAATAGGCCACTATTTCAAAGAATAAGTAATTAAATTACCCAACATTTAGACTTACTGAGAATTATGATACATTTACGATATTTCAAATCTTCCAGGATTTATTTCCAAACCGTATCATATATAAATAAGATTAATACCGAAATTACTTAAGAATATACTTGAAATTATCTTTAAGTTTTAATAATATAAACAAACAAACACTTTATTTCAGACTCAACAGGTACAAACATTATACAAGAGGTCCATAAAAGATTAAGAGATAGTTGTCTGGAGCACTGACTAAGTAGACCAGTGAATCACTGTGCATAATGAACATACAATTGCCTACGCCAGTGCGTTTGGGATTGCTTAATTTCCGTCCCGACGAAAAGGTTATGTGATGGTGGGGAATCACAACTTTAAGTTGGATCCAAACCATCTACAGATCGCTACATCATATGAACTCAGAGGACAATCACCCTTCGAAGTTCCAGTGGCGCCATTTGAGGGAGACAAGGGGGTCAGTTGCCTTCCTCAAGATTCTGTTTGCCACCTCCAAGATTATATGTGCCCCTTCAAAGAAATCTCTTTGTGATGCACTTGAATTCACATTAGAATTTTATCACCTACGCAGCCATTTGCGCCTAGTTCTTGATTCTTAAAAAAGACCAGGTTCAACCAGGTTGTACAGATTTTTGGGGCTAAAAATAATTTTATACAATACTGTTCATTGTTTTTCGCCCAAATCAATCTTGCTTGCTGTTTTTGTCAGATTACATATTTTCTGCAATAACTTCAGTATAGGATGGTTCTTTTAAATTTTACTGTAGGTATGTATACGTTATAAACCCTGATATTTGAGACTGCGAAAAGTCTGTCTTACTTCTGTCTAAAAATATAATCATTTTGTACCTAAATTTACTTAGGATATTTGCCCCACCCCCCAAGAAAATGTTGAAATGGTGCCCCTGCTTCCAACTACTGAACAGGCCCAAAGTCGCTTAACCTCGCTGATCTAACGGGAAGTGGTGTTGCAGCGTAGCCACGACGTAATCTCCTTTAGGTTTTATAATCCTATTATTAAAATTTCATATTGAAATGAAGCTAGTCTTAATCCCATATCAGAGAATTGTATAGAAATACCTTCCTCGTCTGTATGAAAATACATGCAAAGTTAATTTTGGAATCAGCATCGAAAACATCCTGTTTCAAAATTTCCTAATAAAAAATATGATAACTGGAGGAAATAGGTTGCATACTTTGGATTCCACCGATTCTAGCGCTTCCTCTACATTGTTTTTCAGTTAGTCCTACTTTTTATTCAATTCTACTTTTAGTTTTAGGTCCTCGTTGTCGTCGTGATAGAATTGATGTATACAGTCATTAAATGCGCGCAGTTTACAGGAATATACAAAACGACAATTTGTCAGTGGAATACTTTATAGACGAATGTGGGTTAGGTTACAAGGTTAGATTAGTGCCTACAGTATTTCTTAGAGGATGAATAAATTCTCTCGACCGTAGACCAGATGAATAGAGAAAAAAAATTATTCTGATGTTCGAAAGTTAATTTTCAAACAATAGTTCATAGAAGATAAAAAATGAATTTTGACACCACCGAACAAAACCTACGATGCCCTATTTTAGTCATTATTGATAGTTAGTTGATCCATTTAACATCCTTCTTCCAACACTTTATTATTATCATCAACAAGTGCCAAGCACTGTATGAAGTTTATGACTATGAATCAGTGAAATAATGATGGCTGAGTTTTATACCGATTTCTATAGGTAAATTAATGTAATAAATCTTAATTGTTCACTTTATCTATTTAGTAATGTAATAAAATCCCACATGAAATGTAATTTCATTAACTGATTATATCCGCGAAAACTAAAACTAAATTCTTATACTAGTAATATTTAGATAAAAATACGATACTTTCCTGTTAACGGGAATACCCTAAAAAATGTTTTACTCTTTGTTATGTATTTTTGCTCTCGTCATTTTCGTTTAAACTAACGAAAATATCACTACTTAACCTAACCAATTAATTATCAAAGGCGTACAGTTGACCTAACTGGGCATTCAATTAACCTAACTGGGCATTCAGTTGACCTAACCGGGCATTCAATTAACCTAACTGGGCATTCAGTTGACCTAACCGGGCATTTTCCGTTATATTAACCTGTTAGGTTAATTCAATGCCCGGTTAGGTCAATTAAATGCCCGGTTAGGTCAACTGTACGCCCTTGATGATTGGTTAGGTTAAGTTGTGATATTTTCGTTAGTTTAAACGAAAATGACGAGAGCAAAAATACATAACAAACAGTAAAACTTTTTTTAGGGTATTCCCGTTAACAGGAAAATACCTGGAATTTGAACTTGAATTGCAGAATAAAATGACCCACAAAACTGCAGAAGAATCTCTTAAATTTGAAATATAGAAAATGATCAGATGAAGGTATACTCAAAATAATCTCTTAGAAAATTAAATTAAACTATAAAAATAAAATAAATATATCTTAAACTTACAAATATTTAACTTTAAAGTATTAAAGATCTGCTTAACCTTCAGGAATTAAAAAAAACTTTCGGAGTCTGAGATTTATAACTGATTTGTATTTTGTATGAGGACTGATCATATGATTCACCTTTCCTCAGACTCAACCGTTCAAGGCTGTCTGACACTTAATATTATACAGTTGACTGAGAAACGCGTATGAGTTTCCTTTATGGGAAATACCTTCCTAGATGAGCTTCTTTTTTCTTATTATACAGAAATTAAATAAAGAATATAAGCAAATAACCGCCATTTTTAAATAAAAAGTCAGACTGTACGACAAACAAAACTTGTACAGATGAAAAGAAGAAAATGAACACGGTTGGTTGTTCTGTTTTACGTCCTTTGTCCACCAGAGGGCGCCTAGATGGGGGAGTAACGCCATCAACCGTAAAAAATAAGTTCCTTTAAAAGGGGAACTGGATTGAACCAAATACATTACGTGCTTCTCACTGTGATAACAGCGTAATACGATCGATAAGATATGATCAATAAGGTTGAGTCATTCTATATGACTGAAAAAGAAAGCTCTCTTCCCTACTTCTCCCTAAAAGCCTAATAATAAATATGTCTAAATGAATCTTACCTCAAATATATGTGATAAAATAATCTATACTATAATAAGAGAGCTGTCCGTCTGTCCGTTTGTCTGTCCGTCTGTCCGTCACACTTTCAGAAATTGTGAGAAAAAATTGTGAGAAAAAAATTCAGAAATTGTAAAAAAAATTCAGAAATTGTATTACAGGCGGAAAAGTGAAGCTCAAGATTTTCATGACTGTGTTCTTTTTTGTAGTTAGCAATGGGGGAAGGGTGGGGGTGGGGGTAATGGGGGATGGGTGGGATAATGGGGAGGAGTGGGGGTAATGGGGGAGGGGTTAGCCCCCAAGTTGTATGAATGGGGGTGAGGAGGTTTTGGGAGATACCAGATTCAGAAATGTTGACACAATGTGAAGCTCAAAATTTTCACGGCTGGGTTCTTTTTTGTAGTTTAGCCTGTCTAACCGTCAGCGAAGCGGCGGGAACTGTACTAGTAAATATAAAGTTAGAAAACCTATATATATATATATATATATAAAGGTCAGGGCCTTATTTAGGGGGTGGCGCACCGGGCAAATGTCCAAGGCCCCGCGCCCGATGGGCCCCGCAAATTTCAAATGAAAAAAATTAAACGTCACGTATTTGCCATCTGCGACGAGTTTTACTTTTTCCGGCAGGCGGCATGGCATCAGACATTCTAATATCCGCTTTGATGGTGTTTAATTTGTTGTTCTTGTTAGTGTTACTCATTTCTAATGTTGTTACTAACTTACTTCTTGTTGGTTCTGTTGCAGATTCATGATTTATGTTCTTATTGTTGGCATTGTAATACGTACAACATGGAAACGAGCCGTGACCGGGATCGAAGGAGGAAATATAATCCCTATAGTGAAAAGCGTAAGGATAAGAAGCGCGGAGAAGAGTTTCTTGCGACGGTGCCGAAACTGACTAATTGGATTAAATCATCAGCAACTAAGTCAGCCCCTTCAGCAGGCCCACCAGCTGCCTCCGCTACTTCAGCAGCTGCGTTTTCAGAAGACGCGTCTACGTCAGTGCGTTCAGCAAGCCCAGCAGCTGCCTCCACTACTTCAGCAGCTGTATTTTCAGGAGACTCGTCTACGTCAACCCCTTCAGCAGGCCCACCAGTTGCCTCCGCTACATCAGCAGCTGCGTCTTCAGAAGACCCGTCTACGTCAGTGCGTTCAGCAGGCCCACCAGCTTCAGGACATGCAATTAATGACATTGGTTTGTGGCCACAAGTGCTGACCGATGACTTTAGAGAGTTCTGGATAGAGCGGGGAACATCAGATTGCTGAAATTATGACAGCGACTTCAGTAACTCTTCAACTACTGAAAGTGGTACAACACGCCGATGTACGAAGACATTATTTGTTAAGAAACATAGCCTGACGAAGGAGAGGATTGAGGTGTCATGGCTGTGCTATTCTGAGTCCACAGGCTGTTTACTGTTTTGTCTGTAAATTAATATCGAAGGCGGACAGCAAGTTCACAATCGGGTTCAACGACTGGAAGCATGGTAGACAATCGGTCGAAGCACACAGAAAATGTGAGCAACATATGGAGTCGATGAGATATTTGTTGGTTAGAAAGTCTGTCTCCGGGTGTGTTGATTCGAAACTGGTGAACCAGTTTGAAAAGGAGTGCAACTACTGGCAGGAAGTTTTGCGGCGCTGTGTTGGCGTTATCAAGTATATTACGTCACGAGGACTAGCAATTCGTGGACACGACTCCCGTTTCGGTTTACCAAACAACGGCAACTATTACGGAATTTTAGAACTTTTAAGTAAGTATGACAGTTTTCTAGCTGCGCATATAAGCGAGCATGCCAACAAAGGTAGCGGACACACCTCGTATCTCTCTCATTTCATTGCGAGGAACTCATACTGTTGATGGCCGATAAAGTACTTCAGACGATTATCCGAGAAATCCAGCAGTCAAAATACTACTCTCTATCCGTCGACTCTACGCCTGATGTTCCCCACACCGATCAACTGTGCTTCACCGTCCGATATGTGGTTGAGTCTGGGTCCGTCGAGCGATTTCTACAGTTCATACCTATGAACACACATACAAGGGAAGGAATCGCCGACGTGGGCCTCAACTTTCTGGATACGCATGGCATTCGAATTGGAGACTGCAGAGGAAAGTCTTATGATAACGCAAGAAATATGGCAGGGAAATATAACGGCGCGCCGTAAAGAGCCACATCAAGTCAAAATCTCCGTATGCTGAGTTTGTGCCATGCATATGCCACTCACTAAATCTTGTGGGTAAATCAGCAGTAGACAGTTGCACAGCAGCCGTTGAATTGTTTATGCTCATTCAGAATGTCTACACGTTTCTCGTCTCCTCGACATACCGATGGCGTCGACATGTAAAGGTTCTCGATAGTAGTTCCCGTAGTGAGAAACTAAAGGTCGACAAAGGTCTCTCTGATACCCGCTGGTCAGCCAGATCAGATGCCATCCAATCTTTAACCGAAGGCTACGCCGAGAATATCGTGGTATTGGATGAACTAGCAGCAGATACCAGCCAAACTGCGGAAGCCAGGATCGAAGCCAGGGGATTGTCTAAACAGCTTCAACAACTCGAAACAGCCATTTATTGGTTTTATGGAACACTATTCTCGAACGATTTCAAAAAACGAATGCATCTCTGCAAAAAATAAGGAATGTCGTTAGACTCAGCCACCCTCTTGCTGAAATCACTACTGCAATTTGTTGAAGATCTCAGATCAAGATTTGACGAATTCGAGGACCAGGGCATCGGAAAGTGTGGTCATCGAGTATACAAGGAATCGACTCAACGCACAAAGAAGAGAAAGCGCCATCATGACAAAATCGGAACTGCCGAAGATACGAACCTGACACCAAGAGATTCATTTCGGACCACTGCATTTTTACCGATAATTGATAAACTGTGTACCACTCTGAACACTCGTCTAGAAGCGTACGCTGTCCTGCAGAAAAGATTTGTATTTTTGTATTTCCTTCTAGTCCTGGACATCGACAGTCTTCGACGGTCAGCTGAACATCTAGCAGAATGCATCCGGCTGATCTGGAGAAAGAGCTGGTAACAGAAGTTGTGCAGTTCGCTGCCCTAATGAAACTCACCGAAAGTGAAACAGAATCTCAGACGGAACGTGAAGACATGTGCAACAGATTTTATCGGCATATGAACACAAACGAACTGAAAGGAACATTCCCAAACATGGAAATAGCAATGAGAATATACCTGTGTATGTTTGTCACGAACTGTTCTGGTGAACGTTCATTCTCGAAACTCAAACTGATCAAAAATTACCTTCGCTCCACAATTGGCCAGGAGCGCCTTTCGTCCCTGGCGCTGTTGAGTATAGAGCATTCGGTGTTGCATTCGGTGAGTTTCGAGGACACAATCACGCAGTTTTCCAAACAAAAAGCCAGGAAGCGTCCTATGTAATATTCATTACAAATCTACACTCTATCTACAGTACGGTAAGCTGTACAGTTTAGCTATTTATTAAGTGCATTACAACTGTGTAGCTGTTTATCAAGTGCATTACAACTGTGTAGCCTACTAGTGTAGCTGTATACACTGTATGTGTACATAGTTAAGTTATAGTCTTTAATATCACATTAATAAGCCGAATGGCTTCCGCATGCGTGTTTTGTGTGTGTTAAAAAAATATATCTGTTATGTGCATTACAAAATATTGTCATTCATTAACACACTAAAATAATACATCCCGAGAAATAGTTTGCCCAAGGCCCCGCACACTGTAAATGCGCCCCTGGTGACAGATGTCTGGAAGGGTAACTAACGTAAGCCAATTGAAATACTATAAATAATGAAGGAAGGACAGAAAATGACAGCCTTCGGGGGTCCGGATGAATGCGGCCCATTGTGCTAACTCCCACAGTATTAATCAACACTAATAGGAATCGAACCCCCATTCTCATTGTCTTCACTTTGCTTACAGGGAAACGGTATTATCCACTGAACTACGGGCGCTGGTTATTATTTATGACAACAAAAAGATATTTCCAAATAACAATAAAACTAAAATATAATAACAGCTATCAAATATAAAATAACAAATGACACGTAAGTAATATGAACTGCAATAACTCAAAAGTCACAGATTGATCCTACATGAAATAGTAGGTGTCCAGTTGATTACAAAACTCAAGATACACTGGGCCACATCTACCTTACGACTTAGCGTATCACATCTTTTGTAACCAGTAGTACAATAGTAAAAATAACTTACTTCAAATACTCTTCATACTACTAGCAAATCCTACCTATATCTAGTCAGACCACGCTCACACAAAATTTTACTTTTTTGTGAAATCAAAGAAAAGCCAGTCAGTCCATAAATTTACAAAAATATTAGTCATCAAAATTTTGAGCTTCGCTTCAAAGCTTCAAAGCCAGTGGGTCAAACGTCATAATCTAAGGGGCTCGTGAGCTTAAAGTAAATTATTTACGTGTTATAATGCGAGCGAGGACCGACTAGATCTTGATAGACTTTGGTACTATTCTTGGATGAAGGGGAAAAAATTACTCATGGAATTCTCGTTTCTTTACAAATGCAACAGAATTCCGTTTCATGTCCGCTGAGTGTTCTTACTGATTTTGTTAACTTTACCGGAATGTTCATGTCAGTCATATTTCTTAGTTATTTTTCATACAATTTTTAATAATGAAGAATTATTCTTTGATAGTAAAAGTAATCTACGTTTGTACTGAGTCATTTCACAGTGTAAGGAGATATGTTTACCTTTTACCATGGAGCTGTTTCAAACTTGTTCCAGATTTTCATTCCCACGAAAAGGGAACATGCATGGAATTCTTGAAAGAACACCGAGAACAGAGAATGATTGCTTTCGTACTTTTAATGAAATTTCGACTGAACACGTCCTTCGGAATACGAATTCCGTTTATCCCAACTCCGATCATTATTTTCGTTCTACGACTGTATACAGTATTCTCCAGGAAAAATGTTCAACTTTTCTTGTAAATGAAATAGATATTGGTCAGCCAACATTGAGAAACATCAGATTGTACTGTAGATAAAAAATGTAGATGTTCTTCAGGGTTTGCATAGTATGAAACAACAAAACAAAACCATTACTTTACTATGCACACCTTCCAAAGTAACAGAAAGACTAATCTTACAAATCACCAACCCACACATACCACTATCGCATACTCAACATGGATTCAGACCTCACCACTCAACCACGACATTACTCACTAACTTCACGCAGCACATCATGGATGGCATCAACTCCAGACGACCATCTCAACGTACACTATTAGCAACAATAGACATTAGTAAAGCATTTGATGCCATCCCACGCTTCCCTCTCATAAACAAAATACTCAACACAAACATGCACAATAACACCAAAAGGTGGCTAAGCAATTATCTTTCAGGAAGATACTCACATGTCACATTTAATGGCAAGTCACCCAAAAACAAGCTTTTTCCGAACGGGGCCTCAAGGCTCTGTTCTCTCACCAACACTGTTCAACTTATACAGCATGACATTCCAACACCATAAGTAACAAGCTTACCTTATCATCATATGCAGATGACATCACTCTAACATCCACCCACAACAAATCGACACCGCTACAAATAACCTACAAACATACATAAACAGTATACAAGACTGGCTCACACACAATAGACTCAAAGTAGCGCCACAAAATCAACCATCACCTTGCTTACAAGCAATACAAAGAACACCAGATAACTCCACAGCTTACACTAAACAACAACAACATTCTACACACTCACAGGACCAAAATACTTGGGGTCACATACAACACATCATTATATTTTGCAAACCACATTCAGGACATTAAAACAAATGTTACGTCAAGACTTAACACGCTTAGGGTACTAACAGGCACAAACTTTGGACACCAGCAGGAAACAACATCACTCATATACAAACAATATCCGCTCAGTTATGAACTATGCTAGCCCATGCTGAGCACCCATTACCTCAACACACACACAAAAACAAAAAAAACCACTTTTTACAAAATGACAAAAATAC